>MJUU01011790.1:218360-249266 GCA_002080025.1 Modiolus philippinarum
CCCCCCGGCATTAAGGGGATACGATACAGTAGAGGTCCTGAACTGATTTGTTCGTGAAATTTTGAAAGCAAGTCAATTTGAATATGCTCTTTCCAAATCTGCAAAGAAAAATATACCTTCATCCTTCATGATTTCGTTTTCGAGATAATTTCGATTCAAAATTGCCAATTTACCAAAATATTGCGTAAAAATAGTATTTTTACAACAATATGTAAAATGTCATAACTTTTGAACGAATTAAACTAATTGCATACGGTTTTTTGCTGCAGTTTCCTGAGATATTTCTAGAGAAGATAAGTATACATTTTAAAACAAAATTTCAACATTTGTGGTTCGAAATTAACATTTATGTTCATATTTACAGAAAAAACGTTCATTTCTTGTAAGTAAAATTTCACATAGAAAAAAAATGTGAACTGATTTTTTCTTCATGATTCCCAGAGATCTCCGTGAAACATCACTCTTCTAAAATTCGTTTTGAAAAATGGGTGTCCATGTGCTTAATTTAAAGCTACAGAGAGAAAACTGGCATTTTTTATCGCTACAAATGAGCTTCCCGTTTTGGCGCGAAATGACGTTACATTATATTTTGCTTGGAAAAACGTCGTAAACATGTGTTTTCTCGCTTATTAGTGTTGCGAAAAATAGAACAGAATTTAACTTTATTTAACGACATCATACAGAATTCATTGTATGTTGTTTTGGTTTTATTTAAGGGGTTGGGTAGGAGGGTTTTGATCCCGATTTCCCAAGAAAACAAAATGTACGATTCTCTCAGTCATCCCGAAAAATGAAATTGACCGAATTCCGTTCCTGATAATTGTTTTTTTTCGAATTCTCTGTGAAATAATTGGCCTTTCCTGTTGTCCCGAAAAAGATCATAACGACCCTCATTTGAAGTTAAATAATTATCATGCATGTGTATCGTGATAATGCCTCTTCAATATCATACTCTCGCCTATTATTTATTGATAATACATTGTCACATCATTTTGTATTTAACCCGTGAAAGTATTGTGATATAAAAAAAAAACATTTTTTGTCGAATCTTGAGCTGCCACGTTCCCTATTTCGTTATGAGAAATTCATAATTAACCACATTGATTTTATTATAGATTTAGTTTACATGCTTTCACAGACAGCAACCTGTCCGCAATTCGCCAAGTCCGACATGATTTATGACGTCGCGCTCTAATCTGTGACGTCGTGAAAACAACATTCCAGATCCGGCGATGTTATTACCTGCCCTTGGTACTGTATCGTATCCCCTTAAACAAACAAAAAAGGTCTACTTAGATTTGTTTTCCGTAGTTACAAATTCTAATTAGAAAATTTAATGATTTTTTAAATCGTGTATTTCATTAAGGTATAGAAATAAAGTAAATGTTTGCCGTTTGGTTGAAAAGTTTGTAATTAGTGCGTAAATTGTGGTTTAAGTGGACTGAAGTGGGTGTCTATTAATTTGGATGAATCAAATATACATCTCCGGATTTTCTCCAAAATTGGCATATACTATTGATACTTTTAAATTTTGGCAATTATTTTTGTAATTTTCGAAATGTAATCCAGACCACCTGTTTTAAGTGCCCACATCTCACTATTTTATAACGCCAAGTTTTCTTACATTCGACTTGATGAGTGCCCTGTGTTTGTCTATATGTTGTAGTTGTCCACTAGCTTAAGACACTAGTGCTTTTGTTGGGCAAAGGATGACAGTGATTGTAAGAGCACTTTGCCAGTTTAATTGATGTTTGTTGACAATCGCGCACCCACGACCAAGAAAGACATGGATGTAGCGTTGCTCGACAATTAGCAAATAATTCCGCTTAAACCGGTGCTAGGGGCCGTCTTGAACTTACTATGAGGTATGAGCAAAGCTCATTGTTGAAGGCCTCATGGTGACTTCAAGACGAAGAACCACAATAAAAGCGTTGTTCCTTTGCTTGTTTTTTACCATGTATTTGTAGAGACTTTGTCTCATGTGCATTTACTCCATATCCTTTTATTCACCATACTGATTTATAAAGAATTGATCAATACGTGTGCAAAATTTCATGTCCGCCCTTCCACGCAAATCATTAGAATAAAACCCCAAAGTTCGTGGAGTCTGCTACAATACTGGCTCTATTTTTAGAAATGAAATCGAATTTACCTATATACGTCATGATTACAGCTTAGAGTCAGAGGCCCATTCAGGTAATCGTAATTTGATTTTTTGTCTATAGTTTGTTTTATTGTTTAAATGGAACAGTAAACATTCGACTACCGTTCCAAATAAATATTTAGATACAGAAATCTCGAACCATTCCCATTAATTTCGTATAATAATTTTATCATAATGGGGTACATTGATCCTGTGAGTGCCTCGGCAGTGTTTATAAATAAGATTTACCGCCAAATAATGAACACAATGGAAGATACCACCCTCACTTATACCTTGGTTACGGGATATCATTTTGGATCTTTGAAATATACATCTTTGAAATCAATTATTTCATATTTCCCCTTCATGATTAAACCTTTGGCTATCTTTTAATACAGAAATTGTGTCCGCCCCCGGTAATTTTTTGCCTTTCAATAATATTTTTTTGTCGCCAGGTTAATTTTAGTGTGGTCGCAGTGAAGACATTTGACATCAACTATAAACAATTGAACGTGCAATAGTAGACAAATTGTTAACTTTTATTTTGTAAATGTTTTTGTTTTACTAAATGCATCGTTCCTTTGTTATTTATACCCGAACGAGCTTAATATCTAGCCGTTACTATGCACTATCAACAGACGGCGTGTTTCTAAAAAAAAACGGCTGATGAAGAAGACGCCCATCTCATTAGCATGTTTAGAAGGGAGATACTTTCACACAATGACTTTTCGGACTGATCCTATCCAATTCCACAACAAAATTATTTTCAGAGTACATATATAAATTTTGTTTCCTTCTACATTTTTTTAGTTCATGGTTAAATAATCTTTTTTTTTGTTTATTGTCCCGAGGCATTCAACATTCAAAGTAATAGCGTTGAATAGGAAACCATACTATTAAAATGAAACAAGGAAATATGTAGAATGCTAGTGACTTTTGTCCATTATCTCATGTTCACACTGTAAGTTAAAATTACTTTACCACATTTCATGTAATTTTTGTGCAAAATGTAAATGTGCCTGTTCACGACATATATTTCTCTTCTTATTAGCTTACTCGGGTGCAAAAATACAAAGCTCAACTTAATCAAAATCAGTTACATAATTCATACGGTCAATTATTCATCCCTCATTTCTAATGCAAGTGGGCCGATGCCACTGCGGGTAGACTGTTAGTCTCCGAGGGTATTCATTAACCAAATAGCCATCTCATCGGTGCATACTCGAAAACTGATTTTGTTTTTAAATGTAAGGGGTAAATCCCTCTGGTATAGCTCTATCCTTAGCTTATTTTGGTTTTTCTCTTTAGATCTTTTTTGTTATTTGTTCTCTTTCAACTTTAAGACATATTTCGGTTTATTGATTTCCAAATGTTTTGATTTCATTTGCACTGAAGAGACATTACTTGTTGACATGGCCATAAATTCACAGTAACCCAGGCATTTTTTATTTATAACCTTTTGAAATTTAAACGCACGCCGCTTCTTAGTAATTGAGAACGAATGGTATTTGCATTTGGATTTCATATGTGACTACGTATATACTATATATTGTACAGGGAGAAAAACAGTTACTTTGGTGTATTTTCAACTCGATTGCACACTCTTTACAATGATAATATTCATTTAGTACGAAAACGACCCCTGCAGTATGAGCCGTTTACCAGAATTCATTTCTGAGTTTAATTTCATAAATAAAAACCAACAGCCCTTGAGATGAAGTTTGTTACAGGATTAAACATAATTTCATTTGATATTAATATGAATAAATAAGAATACTTTTCATTTTATTTTATAATTTACTATTATCCTATCTATTTTGCAAACGTTGACGACACTTTAATTTTGTATTTAATGTGTTACTGAACAAAGGATTATTTCTGAATTACTTTAAGAAGCTGCACACAAACTCTTTTTAAAATACCACAGCCCAAAACTTTTTCAGGTTTTGATGTTGTAAATTTATTTCTAAATACATCTGCAATAGAGCTGAGAAGGGGAAATTCCAAAACCAGAAAACCAAAAAAAGACACTGCAATTAAAACCCAATACGAACTAGGACAGCGAGACAAGGAGAAAACAAATAAACAAAAACGAATAACAATGCCACAAAACTAAAGCAATGTAAACCCATACAGAAACTTGAGGTATCATCAGGTGCCCTGAAAAGGTAGGCATTATCTGCTCAAATCATTGCACCCGTCACACAGCCATCTTATATAAACAGATGCCATTTTAATGTAAAATGCAGGCAGGTTTAAATTTGATTTTTGCAATATTTTTACATTTTACTCTGTAGAAAGGTTTGCTTTAAATACATTGTTCTTATACGGAATAACGGACATTTGAGCACCATAATAATGAACCAATATATATCTGCCATATATAAAGGTTATTTATATATATATCTGCCATATATAAAGGTTATTTAAATCACTTTTCAGGTTTAAAGCTTTATGAAAGTTGTACAGAACATACACAATGCCCAGAGCATTCTACCTGTCGTTCCTATGACTGTAAGGGATATTCTTGTCTTTGTGACGAAGGTTTTGTTGCCACTGATGATAAAACAGCTTGCTTAAAAGGTAATTATTTTATATATTTGACAAATAATCGTGCTGAAAGCAGTTCTGTATATATATATATATATATGATTAAAATGTATGGTAAGGTCAGCTTGAAACGTGGAAATGGTCATGTCCGAATGCCACATGATGGCAACATTTTTGTAAAGCTATTTACATCGGATTCGAATCCATAACTCAAGGGCACCGTCCGACTAGCAGTATCCAATTCGTCAACAACTGGCGAACTGGAGGCTGCTAGACGAATGTTGCCGTAGAGGTATGGGTTCGAATCCAGCTCATTACCCTGCTTTATTTTCCGACGTCAATAGCTTTATTACAATGCTTGTCCATGCTTGGCATTCAGAAATATACATTTCTATCTTAGCAGCTAACCTTACAATGCATATCTAATCAGTGGTGTAAGTTTTGAATGTTATATCATTCTCCAGGCTTACATGAGGATCTGTTAATTATATTTTACATTTATTTTTCGTAAACATATTGTGTCGTATGCAAAAGCATTAACTATATGCTTTTTACTTTTTGTTTCTCTATATCATCGTAATGTTTTGTTGGTTTATGAAAATAAAGTTTCTTGTCTTCTCTTATCAGGACAAGTTAAAGTAATATCTAAAATAAAGAAGTATTTTCTGCTTATGAGTCGAGCAACACCGTGATAACCTGGACAACAATTTTAGTCAAAGGTTATGTCCATATTCCAATTGCTCATGCTCATAAAACTATATTTGTTTTACGATAGTATCCCGCTTAAAATTATGACAATGTTCCCATGGAATGTAGACTCTTTATGGATTTGATGACAAAGCGTGGGTTGTTCTTTTGTCACATGTTACATGTTCCACACATAACATCCTTTCAAAGTCTGCAAAATATACTGAAATAAGAAAAAGGAAAATAAGCCAAACCGTTACAAACAACTAACCAATAAAGATATGAATTCTAATACCTAATGTTGGATTCCCTCCATCGTAGTTTTGTCCTTAGCTATATTCGATATTAATGATTATTCGGATTTCGTTTGGTTTTATGCATTTTAAGCATTGTTTTCAAATTGTTTGGATTTCCTACGTTTGTGTTCTAGTGCTGCTGATGAGGAATGGATTTCCGAAATGGCCAAATAGCTCATTAAAATTTAATGCAATTCGTTAACATACGTGTTATGGTCTCATGTTCATTTACTTCATATACTTTCGTAAAATATGAAATACAAACGTATTATAAAATATGAAAAAAAATCTGTAATGAGAAATCTAAATGGAGAGTTAGCAAAAACACTGGTATTTGATTTCAACTATTTTAATATGACAAAAAGATGTCCATGCTAAAGATATTGCAAAGCAACAATTCAAACTCACAGTAACTTCGGTATTTAGTCATTTGCATTACAATATCTTGTATATTCCCGAAAAAAAACCCCAAAAAACAGTAGTGCGTGAGGTCAAATATCAAAGGACTGGAACCCATTCCAACCATGAAACCACAGAACATTTTATAGAAAGTGATTGAATTTATATCCTCTGATTTGACTGTTTAACGAGACAGTGTACTTGAAAATAGAGAGAAAAAAGAAGGGAAACGGGGAATGTGTCAAAGAGACAACGACCCAAAGGGGAGTAATAACAACTCAAAGCCACCATAAGATCTTCAATGAACGGTGAGAAAACCCGACTCCCAACGGCAGGTCGGAGTCGGTCTGCCTGAAAATAGAGGTATTTATCCAATTATGCTGAATTGGTTTATAATTAGTTTTTTTATTCATTTTAGTCCCTTTATTGATTTTTTTTTGTTTATGTAAAGTTTAGAATTTTTGTCATTAATTTTTTGCCCGGAAATAGTTTTTGTCATCAATTTTTCCCCTTAAATTGTTGTTACATTTAGTGTGATGCCTGATAAAAATGCATATAAACATCATGGCTTTGTTGGCGGTCAGTATAAATAAAGATATTTTTATATATTTTCAATGACAGAAATGAACCATTCATAGACTTGTGTATTCCATCTGTCACAATGCCAGATCTCTTTGAGAAAAACCGGAAAAGGTAAAATTTATCAGCGTCACGTTTTATTCCGTAAGATCTGAAAGCAAAAACAAAGGCAGTGTTATTTTTATTTTTTAGTGTTTAGTTATGAAAATTACATGTGCTTTTCACGTGGCATAAGGTTCAGCTATAATGTGTATTCTGTCTTTTTTATTAGATTTCTGTTATGTGAACATCACAATATTACTGTTTTGTGTGTCATTCTCACATTCTGTGTCATTTTCTTTGTTCCTTCGATATTCTACTCCCATTGTATCACAGCGTAACCATGCTCGGAATAAATACAATTTTGACCATCGATTTTGTATGTGTTATATTTGAAAAATTCAACCTACAAAATGCTTATCTTGCTGCTGTTTTTGATATCTAACAATTGTTTCGGTTTTAACAGCAGTTTTAATTTTGGTATTTGTAAATTTTAGTTTTCAGCTTTGATTGTGTTTGTTGCAAAAATCATTAGGTGCCCATGTAGAGTAGATTGTATTAATTTTTAACCTGAAATAGCGCATTTTGTTATAATCGATCCTAAATAAATGTATCCGAGTATTTACCACTCTAATTAAAATTATATCTACAAATTGTTCCTACACTCACTTCATGGTAGATCTAACAACATCCCATTCTACTTTCTGTTCTGATGACCTTTTCGAAATCATCGGGTTTAATCCTGAGTCCATTTTTTCCAAATCCTGGAAGCTTCAATTCGATTGGTTGATTTGAAAGGTCATCAGAACAGTGGAATGGGCTGTTTTTAGATCTCCCACGCAGCGAGTAAAGAACAATTGGTAGATCTTCTTGTAATGAGATTGAGTATTTTACCTGCAATATGCATATATAATAATTAGGACCAGTTATACAGACTAAGTTTTACTGCAACAGGCTCCACTATTATTTTAGTCGATGTAAGAGTATTTTCGTCATGACTATAACAAACAGAGAACCATCGTTGGCTTGCCCATAAATGTAGTTTACAAAATTTGTAAATTTGTTAGAACCACCCTTTTAAATGTGCATTTACTCGTTACTAGATTCCAGAAAGTAGGTTTGAAAGCTAAAATATAATGGCGAATGTAACCTTAAAAAGTGCTAAAAACTGAGATATTGTTTAAACTTGTCATATGATAATAGAGAAAACACAAAAAATACTAGGGTCACTAAGTGGTTCACCCTATTAAAGATATTGTTGTTTTTGTTAAAGTATTTTGAGGAACATTGTAATTTTAGAATTTTGACTAATTTTTGATTTTGTTAGTTGTAATGTTAATCTTTCTATAAAACAAAAGAAAGAAAAGGACTAAGTCCGTTTTTTCATATTTTGCAATGCTTGAAAATTTTAATATTATTGCTTTGTAAGATATTTCTAGTTCATCCCCGGTTTGAATTTTCATTTTGAAATATTTTGCTTTGAATATTCCGTTCTGAATTTTACAAGCTAACTTAAATACAGTTACCTGCAATCAGTGCATTGCTAGCAAAATAGATAGACACATACAGGAGCAATTTTAGTCATATTTTGAGCAGATTGTTATTTAGGCAAATGATATATCTTCAGTGCAAATCAAATCATAACAAAGAAAGACCATAAACAAAAAGATGTATGAAACCAAACAGAAAAGAAATAATCGATAGAATCTAAACGGAACAACGGCAGTAGAATACCGAAGGAACAAAGGGGTGAAATTCACAAAAATCGAAGTCCAAAAAGACAGGTCAAAAACGAGAACACATAAAACAATGACGTTAGACACAGAAACAATGACGTTAGACACAAAAACAATGACGTTAGACACAAAAACAATGACGTTAGACAGATACAAAGCACAGAAACAAAATTATAACATTCAGAACAAAGGCACTCACAGTGTGAACTCCAGTGAAACTGAGCGTGACATCAGGTGCTGCGGAAGGGTAAGCATGTCCTTCACTGTTAACAGAGTCAAACTCCGCTTAAGGTGGAGCTTTGCACAACGGAAATACTCTCACATGTAATTAATAGAATTTCAATAAACTGGATACTGTAAGTTTCGAAATGCAATCGGTTGTTTTCCCCATATTGTTTTTGGTAAACGTAGTTCTTCAGAAAAATATGCTAGTGCAGTCATGTAACTTCTTCGTATTTACTTCCAGCACGTTTGATAGGTGAGATGTGTGAATTCGATAAGACAATCTGTATGTCTCCATTTGCATTTTGTATTGGTCACTGTGAATGTATGGGAGTGTTCCAGGCAACAGAAGATGGTCGTTGTAAGCTACCTGGTATGGGATTTACTGGAGATAAATGTAGTGAACTTTCCCCATGTCATCCACCTGCTTCATGTCGGAACGGGATATGTGTTTGTGAGGATCCATACCGTCCACTTACACCAGAAGAATTTTGGATAGATCCAATGCATCCCAGACAATGTGTGACAGAAAATTATGCATTAGGTAAGATTGCAATGACAAAGAATACGGCGTTTAAGAAAAAAATAGAAAGGGTGCTTTTAAAATGATTTTGAGTTTTTTGTTTTAACCTTCCCTATATACGGAGAGGTATTTAAACATACTTTAATATCGGTATGCTTCTGTTTTTTTTGTACTTTAAACCTGTTAACCAATGTTTTTCTTCAGGTAAGAAGTAGGCCTAAATGGACACGTTTAGATAAAAATATACTTTATGAGCAAAAAAAGCTTGTTTTTTTTTAATTTTAAAAATTTTAAAAAATCAAGAAACAGAACAAAAACAAAAACACGTTAAAAAGCAAATGTACGTTATTTATGTAACAATGACAGTAGAATACCGAAGGAACAAGGGAAGTGTTAGTATTAGTATATAGTTAGTTTACGAAAGGTGTTTTTGAAGATATATTGATACATATACATAGTAATTTCGTCTTCACTGAATAGTCTGCAGCATTTTTTTCATCAGATGAACATAATATTAATTGCTATTCGTGTCTTTTCTACAGATAAATGTAATGGATCTGCAGTATTTGTTCCACTTACTCTTAGACCAACTTCAAAAACATCAACTTCTACTGAAGCTCCAACAACGACTACTAAAGCAATATCTACATCGACGACACTTTCGACAACAACTAGTGGAACACTATATCCAAGACTTTCCACAACAATAACTATAAAAACGTCCACAACGCGTCAAGCAACAAGTAATAAACTGACATCTTCAACACATACGAATAGTGCTACAACAGTGTCATCTACTAGGAAAACAACATCGGAGTCGACGACGAAAAATTCCGAATCAGAAACTAAAATACCCACTGAGGTGGCACGCTTGAAAACTACTAATATTCCAATGACAACAGACAATGCATTGTTCAAAATGATAACAACCAAAAGACACGATAATGCTTTAAAAACAACTAAGTCATCACAAATCTCGTCACTGTTTAAAGGGATTAATAACAGTGATTCACAAATCTCATTTTCTGGACCAAAAGACCAAACCATGGAGAGTGCTAATAATTCAGTTGTGTTTCGAGCCAAAAATGCTTCAGAAATTCTAATTACTGGATCTGTGAACATTAATTCAAAACAAACAATCGACACGCAAATGCGAAATAATGAATCAGTCAACAGCACTGAACATTTGTTTGTGGCTGAGAGGAAGCTAAACTTTAATATTACATCCGTCCTTACTGAGATAACGCCTACAAGTACCTGGAGAAAACCACTCGAAGTCCTCACTGAAAGTAATTTTGATTCTAAAAACACACAGTCATACACTAAAGCGAAAATGTCTCCTGTTATGTATACATCAATTGAACGCACAGAAACAAATGTGCATCCGTCGTCTATCGGATTGATTTCAGACCAATACACAATTTCACCAATAGAAGCATCTTCAAAACAATTGTTTCTGTCATCTAAAGTTCTCTTTGAAACATTAAGATTTAGAGAAAATACAATTTTGGATACGGCTCTGGTAGATAACATACTGAACAATTCACCAACAGCTAGTATCGATGGAGATATGTTACATGTGCAGGCAACTAAAGTTATGTCCCCAACTGTCGTAACTGCCACTGATTATCAAACAAACAATATTAAACCAACAAAGTCAATTCAAATAGCACATTCTGTTGTTACAAAAACGTTAACAGAATCACTCTCTCGGAAAAGCGTGGACGCTGATAAGAATGGAAATATCTTTAAATCCCAAAGCAAGGCGAATGATTTTGACAAAACTCCAATCAAAGAATCTGATGAGTCAGGAATCAACAGAGAATTTTTCAGACCAATAATTCATATATCGACCAAGTCGAAAATCTCGAAATCTGTAGACAGCGAAAATCTCATATTAAATCAACATAGGTCAACAAATATAATTAATGAACAACCATCACAAGGAAACTCTAAAAAGCCGGATTATATAGATAATGACCCTGTCCCACAGGCTACGACAGAATCAACAAGATCAATAATAACAACTCCAAACTCTATATTTCTTTCAAAGCGACCAATAATTGCGATCACACTATTTGACATTGGTCGTGATTTATATTCCATATGTACCAAGCATTCACAGTGTCCTGAAAATTCTAACTGTAGACCAAATGCCTGCGAGGGATATCTTTGTTTGTGTAAGGAGGGGTATATTGCTAGTGACGATCGTAAATTTTGTTTGAAAGGTAAGCTTTGTTTTTGTTTTTTTTTAAGTAAACTAATATGCCAATGGTGCTTTTTTGCAGTTAAAACTTTTCATGAATGTGTTTTGTCAGAGGTCTTTACTAAAGAAGCTTTCAATGCGAATGGCAGAACAGAATTATTTGCTCTCATTTATCACGTATTTAATTTTTTTTCCTGTTAATTTCCATTTTGCTACCTTCTTTACATAAAAATATTATTGTGCTGTTGCTAGAACAATTTTAGCTTAAATGAAAATAAATGAAGGATTTTAAAATACGAAAGTTGATAATTGCATTTAGTTTTGTAGGCAAATCCAAAATTCAATTTATTTTGCGATGGTTCTTATCTTAAAAATATTTCCTTAGCATTGATTTAATTCCATTATACGCCTACTGAAAGCGGCCTTTATGATAATATTTTTTTTTCATAAACACGGGTAAATCCTTTTGTGCATAGTTATCAATTTATGACTGTTTTTTAGCCATTAGAAATGGAGAAAAATGTGATCCTAGAACCGACAAATGTATATCGAAATTTTCAATGTGTGCTGGTGTTTGCAAGTGTTTATATTTCTTTGAACACACAAAAGATGGCCGATGTAAATTACCGAACGCAGGGTATGTTGGAGATAGTTGTTCTAAACGAGGATGTCAATATCCAGCGACATGTGTTAATGGGAAATGTCAATGTGAACATCCGTTCCGGGAATTGTCAGCAGATGAGTTTTGGATCTCACCACAATCAACACTACAATGTAGAACACATGATTATTCCCTGAGTAAGTTCATAATTGTATAAAAAAACTGCAGGCACCTTTGAATTCATTTTTCAGTGTGAAATTCCCTCGCTCTACAGATTGCATTTTCTGTACTATTATTATATTTCACCTTATTCTGATCTCGTTCTGCTTGTTTCTGTCGAAATTCTGGAACTGGTATACATAGCTTCTCGCATTGCAAAACTTTCCAATATGTAGATTTAGCTTAACAAATCGTCACCATTTTCGACGACATTGTCAGAAGTCAAAAACAAAAGATGTCCGTCGTAGTAGATTATTTTTAGAATTAATCGATGGAAACTAGTTTGATACATTTATTACCAGGCCATTTTTATAGATATATATTAACTATAGGGTTACTGCATATATCTAATCGTTAAAGCTGTAAGTGAAATGCGTGAAGCATTTAAAAAAGTATTTTTTCAGAGTAAGTGAACAAGGTTCATATTTTCAAAAAGGGTTGATCCATACGACTAAAACCAAATATTTATTTTTAGGTTGTTAAATCAAGGTATTGCTGCCTTATTTACTGCTATACTTGATTTTGCAAGTTCAACAGAAATTTCCTCTGCGACAAGTAATATAAATGTCGATTCAACTACATTGTATAATGACTTCCGGTCTAATTTTTTATGATTTATTCAAATGTCACGCTGATATAGATCGACAAAGCTGATTATATACAATCACTGCCTTCATAAAAGGTGAATAGCAGGAGTAGTCAATACTCCAATGAAGTTATTTCAAGAGGTATTTAACCAACAGGAAAACAATTCCACTTTTCAAGTTCACTTGATATGACGACAATAATCAACTTTAATCTAATATTATCAAATTGGTAGATATACTACTAGTAAGTAAGGTGTAGAAATGAAGCAAAAAAAATAGCTGCTTAAAAAATGTAAATAACAAAAAAAAACAAGTTGCATGAAAAACAGTAAATTTTGTTATGCTGTACACGTGTTTCAAAGGGTAATCTCTCATCAGCAGCATTAGAATCAAATAATATGGAAAACCATAGTCCAAAAATAGTAAAAACGAAGTACTCATTACCAAAATTATCGAAATAGGAGACCAAAGCCAGTACCAAGAACATCTACACGGAATGAAGCCCCATTTTTTTTAATCTTTCATCCTCTTTTAAAACACAATAATTTTTTGAATCCCGTCTGGTATTTTGACTTTTTATAAGGCTTGTATGCAGATCTTTCAGTAATGACATTCAAACGTGTTCAAGTTTAACATTAATTCACCACAATCCCGACAATGTGGTATTTTTTTAAATTCCATATTTATGAACATAAGCAACGCTTGATGTTAAGACAAATGTGTTAAAAAATTAAAAAAAACTTCTTTTTAAAATCATATTAATGATTACTATTGTGTTGTCAATAGTTTTCAGACAGTAAAACCAAAAACCGAGGTGGACGAATGTTAGCTATTTTTTTTTGACAAATAGTTTTTTAAATTCCACAAAATTAAATCGGATTTTGTTTTCACATAATACGCGCCTCTGAAGATCATTATAATGTTTTATTGAGTTACAAGATAGTAAATGACACTTGTTCAGTCTTTTTTACATTCTACATTTAACCATTTATTAAGATGATTTACTCTGAATAGATTTAATTGTTATGCAAAATAATTGATATTTATGTATATTGGTTTGATGTATGTCATTTAGAACACGTGATGTAGTGGTAGTGGTAAAGTGGTAAGCACCTTGTTCTAACAGAATTTATTACATATTTAGCACTGATGAGACATAAGTTGTCGAAAAGCGCATATGCAGAAAATAAATTTTCAGTAACTTCGGTATTTTGTTATTTAGCACAAATATGTGATATTTTTCATATGTAATATGATACAAGTATCAGCAAAAACTCCAGGCTGATATGGCAATATCAGTGTACCCGGGCTGATATGGCAATATCAGTGTACCCGGGCTGATAAAGGGTTTAAAAATTCTCGGAAACCTAATTCTTATATGATTTTCGTGAAAATGAGTTTAGTTATTAGTTACTACAAATAATTTTTATAGAGTTTTATTAATTGTCCGTATTATAATGATTTAAACACAAATAAAAACTTACAAACTCAAAATTTATTACAAGTCCATCTCCTTTTTATCTGCCTTTAGTAATTCTGACTTTTCATTGTATTTTGTTCTCTATCAACTTTTGCACAATTCGCTTTGTGGAATCCCAACTGTTTTGCTTTAATCTGCACTGAGGAGACATAAGTTGTGGAAATAGCCATGTGGACAAACTTAATTCACATTTACATCGCTTTTTTCATCAAACAAATTTGGCCTCAAAAAATTATTATTATGCAAGGTATTATAATTGTGACAATAAAGAATCTACTGACGATTAAATTATTTCAAAATTACAGACAGTCACTGTTTGTTTTACTCTTTTTGACATCAAAAATGTAAGCAAAGGCCGTTTTAATTTCACATGCCAAAGGAAATTTTTTCAAAGTTAACCCAGTTTGACGACCAGCTTTTGCCAAAATAAGTGAAACAACAAGAGCAAAAAAATTAATCATAACAAGAGTAAGATCAAGTAAGAACATCACGATGAGTTGAGTTTAATTGTTGAAGTCAATTGTGTATTATTTAAACTGAAATATTGCATATATGTTTCAAAATTTGCAGACAAGTGTAATGGTTCACTAATAGAAGTCCCAGAAGATTTGCGAATACTTAATTCGGCAAGTGCTCCAACAGACAACCATAAAGGTAATACGAGATAATTCTTTTACTACACTATTCCTCTGATGAGTAGATTTTTTGTAACTGTGGATGTAAATGAAAAGACGAGATGTAAGGTGTATAATTTTTTACCATTAATTATAGTGATTTTTTATTGAAAAATCAGACAAATAAAAAAAAAACAAGTAAAGAGGGTCATCAATGAAATTTTCCAAATATTTTACTTGTTTTCAAGTTTTCAAATATCAACTAACAAAGAACAACAATACAAGCGTTGTTCCATTGCTTTTTACCATGTATAGGGCCTGTAAGTCTCGTACAATTTTGGAACTTCCGGGACCAAAACCTGAACCCGGAAAGTACATTTTAAACAAAGATATATGACGTTTCAAACAAAAATTTGAACGTCATACTCCTCAAACGTCATATTTCGGCGGGAAACGTTTTCGAATTGCCGGTTTATTGTGGTTTCTCGTGCGTCACATGACGAGACTTACAGACCCTATTTGTAGAGACTTTGTCTCAAGTGCATTTACTCCATATCCCTTCATTGCTTATTAAAGAAATTGAAATTAAATTTAGGTAACTGAATCGCTTCACAGCTTTGGTCTATAATAAACGAACGAACAGACTTATAGGGCCATTTGTAACCAAATGTGTGATTTTTTTTATCAAATGATAACGTCTTATATAAGATGTCCTGCGTTATTGTCAAATACAGATATATGGTAATAAAACATCAGGATATACTTATTTTCATTTAAAATGATATCCTGGAACGTGATAACAATTTAAAATGTAAATTTAAGGGAAAACGAAAGATTAAAAAAGCGACTCGTTGATCCGTCGTAGAGAACTTATATAAAACTGATTCTCATATACTATAAAATGTATATAACAAAATACACTTCTCACAATAAAAGCGCACATGAAAGCTGCTCTTACAATATTTGAGCACATGTTTTTGGTGCAGTATAAGAAATTATTTTGTCAATGAATAATTTGAATGAAATTGCAAGTTTGTGTTTAAGTGTCTAATTAATTGTCAGCCATGCTTTATTTTGTGCATTAATGTTTATAAATGGCAAAAGAGGCGATTTCGTTGATTGGACTGGCATTTGCAACTCTCAAAATTACAGATTTTTACAATTTGCCGATAAGTTTGAAATTCAAATCAAAAGCAATCCTGGGTTACACTAAGTTAGAATCTCATTCTTTGAAAATATATAATGAAAATATTACATACATACCGCTTCACTACATCAAATGTTTTTCAGTGCTGTTTATTCATTTGCTCATACGGCAAACGGTAAGCATCAATAATTGAGTTTGTATTGATACAAACGTAAACAAAATGTATGACTGTCATTTGGAATTATGGGATGACTTTAAAAAAATGTTTGTTGGTTATTTCACGAAAGAATATGGAGTAAATGAACACGAAACAATTACACATATGCTAACCACAACTGCGATTAATTTTAATGAGCTGTATCAATTCCTCATCAGCAGCACTAGAACCCAAATATAGGAAATCGACTATTTAAGAAATGATTAAAGTTCACCGTCATTTGGAATTATAGGATGACTTTAAGAAAATTGTTTGTTAGTTATTTAACGAAAGAATATGGAGTGAATGAACACGAAACAATAAGGCATATGTTAACCACAACTGCTATTAATTCTAATGAGCTGTATGTCCATTTCGGAAATTAATTCCTCATCAGCAGCATTAGAACTCAAACATAGAAAAATCACAATTTTAAAAAAAATGATTAAAGTGCATAAAACCAAACAAAATTCGAATAATAAGTAATAGCAAATATAGTTTGACAAAACTACGATGGAAGGATCTAGGATTTACATAAATTTAGATAATACAGTGGAACCTGTCTAATCCGACACAATAAGGGACCACAAAAATTTGTCAGATTTCACAAGATGTCGGAATACTCAGGTAAAGAAAACGAAAAAAAAATGTCTTTGGGACTGCAAAATCATGTCAGATTTGAAAGGAAATCGGAATACTCAGGTGTCGGAATAGACAGGTTCCACTGTAGTTATAAACAGATTATACACATGAGAAACAACGGCTAGATACTCATTTAATTAGCTGTTTTCCTTACATAATTTCATAATAAGTCATACGATTATTGCATATCACAATCGACCTTCGCTCTGGAATTATTTAAGACAAGACTGCGTTTTTTGTTATTTAAACATTTAAAATGTACAATTTTCATTTGATGTATTTATTATGTTCAATTGCCACAATTGAGTAAATAGTTTGTTTTTTTTGGGGGTTGGGGGAGGGGGGGGTCGTTGTCTCTTTGACACATTCCCCATTTCCCTTCTTCTTTTCTATTGTTTATTAATTTACATTTCAGTTTTTGAAAAAGGTGCAATTGTGTCTTTATCACAGTGTGTTACATTTGTAAATAAAAATTCCAGATATATTTTCAGTACAGTTAAATTTTAGAAATGTTCGTGTAGATTTATCCCAACATGAGGAAACAAAAATCGATACAGAACGGGAACAGCTGTTGACTATAGATAACACAAATGTTGTAATGTATTCATCCAGCTACAAAGTGAGACCATTTTCTAAATCAAGTGAAATACTGCAGACAAGATACAGTGAAATAGGAAAAAGTGAGGAATCAAAGCAAAGTGGAATCACTGATACCTATCCACAGAATGCCAAAATAGGAATAAGCAGTCACTACACAGAAAGTAGTATGCAACCTCTTTTACATATGATAACGGATCTACATTGGATAAATGCCTTGAATCCAATATATACTACGCCGTTATTGAGAGAGGGCGTGAAAAGTATATATTCTGCACCTTTGAATACTTTCTCTTTTGAATTATTAAGTTACCCTCACGTGAAAACATACGACGAAGTAATGTCTAGTACATTTTTGAAAGCGACTGTATTGTCCAACTATGATGAACAAGCAGTGATAAAGGATACTATTGAAATGTCGTCTTCCTTCTTCATTACAAATGTGCATTCCTATGACTCTGAACCTGTAGTGACTGATTATGCACAGGAAATGTCTAACGTAGTCTATAAAGCAAGCGTCTTTCAAATTTATAAAGAACTTGTCAAAGATGTTCACCCAACCGAGATATCTAAATCTGAATTAGTAAACAACATACTAGCAGAATATAGAGGCACCGTTTTACCTTTGGATACATATACGATTAATTTGAGTGCAAGTGGTGTACATATAAAAAATAATGGACTACTATTAACTAGAGATGTGACTAAAAATTTTATTTCAAATTCTATCATCAGTATACTTTCAAACTATAACAGTCTAATGTTGACTCGGAACTTAAATGAACTATTCACATCAACTAATTTATTTACGACTAATATTGGAACCATAATGGACATTTCTGCTTCTGACTTTATTAATGGATTACATACAATAAGTACTCAAGCCTCCCCGGCAACAAATCTTCAAGCAAATCAAAATTCGATATATAGTAGCACAAAAGCGATCGCTAGTTTGGACGAAAATGTGGAACATTCATTTGACAATTGGCCGGAAAAAGAGGTTATGTCTGTTCATTCGCCACTGCTTACAATTAATGCTACTTTATCAAAGCACATCCATCATCAAACAAGACCTTTGTCGACATTTATGGCGCGGAAAAGTAACATATATAATTCCCATGGAAGTAAATTTGCACATGTGATCGTGAACCGTGACAATACATACCGCGACACTCTCGTGTATCCCACAGTATCATTATATGAAGAGAGCTCCAGAAACTCTTTATATAGTTCTTCTTATCAAAATTACATTCCTACTGAAATGCAACTCCATAAATCGAAACTTTCTGCATATTCTGTTTCCACATCAAAACCAGTTGTGGATTTTTCGTCAGATTTTCAAAACTATTTCAATTATCGATACACTGATAAAATCTCACCAAGTCGGATGGAATTACATACAAGTTCTTTATCGTACAACTCTTTCAATTTCAAAGCTAAATTTCGCACTGAGATGAGCTTTCAGCAATATGAAAATCAGCTGGATTCAAATACAGTTCGCAAAGTTCCATTCCCAGTTTCTGCTAAAATTACAGATGACCTTTCTATAAATGAAAATACTTTGTTAAAAGAACCTGTCATACCATGGCATTCATATGGTAAATCTTCAGTACTTTCTAAATCAAAACAAATGAATAATCTTTATAGTTCTTTCACCGAAACTGATTCATTAGAAAACCCCACCGATTTAAATTCTCAAGAAATGGGGATTCCCCGAATTACTACAAAAATGTCCGTACTTCAATATTATACAAATTTTGAAAGTCCAGTTACACATACAGAAACAGAGAGCAGTAACGTGATATTAGGAAAGAATACACAGAGTGAAAATGAGCATAAAACGACAGTTGAATTACATCATAAACCGTTCGAGTTCACCAATATCAATTCAGGTCAATTATATCATAAGGCAACCGACAGAATTCTAGACAATTCATCCAATTATATGGCCAGCAATTCGTTCATACAACTTATATTCAAAAATCATAATAACATCAAACAAACTCTAAGTTTTCAAAAGAAGGATGTAAAAACATCAGATGAATTCACGAATGGAGTCTCCGACGCACCGATTTCGCATTTTGATCCGATAGGGCAGGGAATCCCCGACACATCGATTTCGCATTTTTATCCGGTAGAGCAGAAAGTTTCTAGAGGTGTGACTATTGTTGGGACCGGAAATCATTATCACGAATCACCAGATTTAGATCACTTAACCGAGGCTATAAGATCACATGATTCTCAATTCACAGCTCCATGGGGAAATGGTGTTTTAAAAACGACTACTATAAGCAACTCACCAATTCAGTTGCATCGAATAGAAAATTCAACTCGTATAATATTACCAGCATCTAAACCTACTACAAACCTATTAAATGGGAATCATCACACTAGGTTTCATTCATCCTCAAAAGATGAAAGGAAATCAACGGTTGAAAGTTCTAAATCAAGTGATACTACTCATTATGGAAACTTAATTGCCGTATCTGATCAAATTATAACGGTGCCAGAAAAACCTCTGACTGAGTATGTTCAATTATCTGTATATAGCTATAAAGGGGAAATCAATTTATCTGAAACTGGTTTGGCGGGACATGCCTTCTTCGAAAGGGATGATATCTCTGAAACGCATTCAAAAGTCCTGTTTGAAAACCATGTTCTTCAGGAAAGACGAAATGAAGGACATATGTACATGACGTCTATAAAAGGTATTTATATATCTATTAGTAATGCTTATTTGCTTTGCTTTCCGTCTTCGCATTATGAACGTTTTAAGAACTAAGATTTATTAAGTTAAGTATATACTGTCTTTTTTTATTTTTGTCATTCCTTTTTTAGCTCAATTTTGTAAGTTACAAGAATGTAGAATTGCATACTGAATGTTTGTCATTTGTTTCTCCTTTGAAAATACCTTGTTTTAAATAAAATACATAAGTAATGATTGAATTTACTATCACTCCTATTTACAAGGTATTTCGACTGCAACGCTGTCAATATGTTTTAACACTATTCTGTTTTTCTTTTCTTTCCAGGGTTCATCGCTTTGCTGTAGTTAGTTAGTCAAAAAGATGCTTTGCTTCGATTTCACCAATTTTGGGTGAACTATTCAGCTGCTTATATGCTTAAATACAAAACTGTTTTGTACGATGAAACATACAAACAAAGGATAATGTACAATTTCCTGTAAATGTTGTGGTACTAATAATGAAAAAGATTATAGTAACATATATGAATTTGTACAATAATTTGTCATGTATGGTGATGGGTAACTCGAACTTTGATATATGTGTGTGAAACGTACGAAGTATGTTGATACTTGTATATAATCGTACAATTACAAGAGGAAAAGTGTCATAAAGTCCAAATCAAGAAGATTCTCAACCATTTAACACATAGAGAGAAATTTATTTCTTTCATTAGCTTTTAAGATTTCTAAAACATCTGCAGAAAAACCTACGTTACACTCTAAACAAAGGAATGTGCTAAGATTAAGGACCGGATAAACGCAATTAATTTGATCTTGGAGCATTTTGTCTTTTAAATCTACAACCAAACTAAATTGTGATAATTTGCAGTGACTCGAATTGTTTTCATTAAGCATATCATAAAACTCCTGACAATAAGATTTTAGAACTTCCCACTACTTATGCTTTATTGTTGTGTTGTTTTTATTTAGTTTTGTATCATTATTTTATCGTCCAGTTAAGAAACATATAATTATTGCGCTTATAATTTTCTACAAATATTTTTGACTTGCCGAGTATACATGTACTATATATTTTCGATGTATTTAGCATGGAAAAATCAATCGATTATTTTGGGAGGGGGTGTTGTCTTGTCTTTTCATTTTTTATGGACTTCCAAATATTTTGGCTTGATCTGCACAGACATAAGTTGTCGAAATGCGCATATGCAGAAAATTAATTAACAGTAACTTCGGTATTTTGTTATTTGTACAAAAAAGCAGATACTAGAATGTGGCAATTGGGATTCGTTCTTACTAAATATGCGATTGTCCTTGGATTCATTTTTAGCTCACCTGACCCAAAGGGTCAGTGTGAGCTATTGCCATCACTTGGCGTCCGTCGTCCGTCCGTCGTCTGTTAACTTTTCACATAATCATCTTCTCCTCTGAAACCACTGAAGCAAATTCAACCAAACTTTACAGGAATGATGTACTAAAGGTCCTTTACAAAGATTGCTCATTTCGTTCCGATCCGATAAAAAACATGGCCGCCAGCGCGGAACTTAGGTTTAACATTGGACCCTATGGGAAATTTCACATTTTCTTCTTCTGCTCTGAAACCAATGAAGCAAATGCAACCAAACTTTACAGGAATGATGTACTAAAGGTCCTAAACAACAATTGCTCATTTCGTTCCGATCCGATAAAAAACATGGGCGCCAGCGCTGAACTTAGGTTTAACATTGGCCCTATGGGAAATTCACATTTTCATCTTTTTCTCTGAAACCACTGAAGCAAATTCAACCAAACTTTACAGGAATGATGTATAGAAGGTCTTTTAGAAAAACTGCTCAATTCGTTTCGATCCGATAAAAAACATGGCCGCCAGCGCGGAACTTAGGTTTAACATTGGACCCTATGGGAAAATTCACATTTTCTTCTTCTCCTCTGAAACCACTAAAGCAAATGTTACCAAACTTTACAGGAATGATGTACTTAAGGTCCTTAGCAAAGATTGCTCATTTCGTTCCGATCCGATAAAAAACATGGCCGCCTGCACGGAACATAGTTTAACATTGGCCCTATGGGAAATTCACATTTGCATCTTCTCCTCTGAAACCACTGAAACAAATTCAACCAAACTTTACAGGAATGATGTATGGAAGGTCCTTTACAACGATTGCTCATTTCGTTCCAATCCAATAAATAACATGGCCGCCAGCACGGAACTTAGGTTTAACATTGGACCCTATGGGAAAATTCACATTTTCTTCTTCTCCTCTGAAACCGCTGAAGCAAATTCAACCAAACTTTACAGGAATGATGTACTAAAGGTCCTTAACAAAGATTGCTCATTTCGTTCTGATCCGATAACAAAAATGGCCGCCAGCACGGAAGAAAGTTTAACATTGGCCCTATGGGAAATTCACATTTTCATCTTCTCCTCTGAAACCACTGAAGCAAATTCAACCAAACTTTACAGGATCGATGTATGGAAGGTCTTTTACAAAGATTGCTCATTTTCTTCCGATCTGATAAAAAACATGGCCGCCACCGCAGAACTAAAGTTAAACATTGGACCCTATGGGAAAATTCACATTTTCTTCTTCTGCTCTGAAACTGCTGAAGCAAATTCAACCAAGCTTTACAGGCATGATGAACTGAAGGTCCTTAACAAAGATTGGTCATTTCGTTCGGATCCAAAAAAAAAAAACATGGCCGCCAGCACAGAACATGGTTTATTTTGGCCCTATGGGAAATTCACATTAAAAACATGGCCACCATGCAGAACATTGAAAACCCTGCTTCAGCAATTTGTCAGGTGAGCGATACAGGCTCAGTGTCTGAGCCTCTAGTTTATTTACGTTTCGGTTATCACTTACTTAGAACCGTTTAGCTCAAATCGTCTTTTGTCATCGTTTTGTTATGGAAACAAATAGCTTTCAAATTTAGTTTGAAACTGATCTGATTGTACAAATATAGACGTGTATCAGTATTTGTTATTTTATTTATTACAACTTGTTCGACCCCTCCGCACTGCAGACTATTATTCCTTGGGTGTTTTCATCTACTCAGTGGTCATAACTTCGGTTCCGACTCGAAAATCGAGTGTATTTGGAAATTTGCAATAATCAAATTTCAGAAAATATCAATTAAAAAATGTTATGATTTTATCTGCATTGAAGAGATATAAATAGTCGAAATTGCTATATGCAGAAACTAAATGTTCGATAGCTGTTGTATTTTTTTTCTATGATTGATAGTTAGGTAAAGATGCCGTCAGTTTAATGAAGGAAATAACGTTAACAATAAATAGTAACTATAAAAATTATTCTTAAAACACAGCGAGTTAACCCATAATATAAACAATATTGTATATTTTCAGGGTCTGAAGTAGCTACCACTACAAATATGTATTCACCACCAAAATTACCTGAAGCTGACTTTCCTGGAGAAAAACCCTACCAAACTGAAGAAAAGAAAGGATTCGGTAATTATTGTTCCATTCTTACACTTTCCAAGTATTGATAATGTATATTCTGAGACTGATAAACAGCTTAAAAAGAATCAGCACGTGTAAGGAGACCCTTGAAAAAGATAATATAATAACATGCAGATAAAATTTGATACCAAATACAATATTTGTATATATGTACGTTGAGTCCGGAAATAAATTTCCCATGCGAGAGTTGTATGCTCCGCATAGCATTCAGTTATGGTGTACTTGTTCTTGAAAAAAAAAATTCATATGGATAAATATCATACTATCAAGTTTTGGCACTTTATTATTATCTTTTTTTTTGTAATTTCCAAATTTTATTCTGACCACCTNCCCCCCCCCCCCCCCCAAAAAAAAAATTGAAAAAGATAATATAATAACATGCAGATAAAATTTGATACCAAATACAATATTTGTATATATGTAAGTGGAGTCCGGAAATAAATTTCCCATGCTAGAGTTGTATGCTCCGCATAGCATTCAGCTATGGTGTACTTGTTCTTGAAAAAAAATCATATGGATAAATATCATACTATCAAGTTTTGGCACTTTATTATTATCTTTTTTTTTGTAATTTCCAAATTTTATTCTGACCACCTATTAAATCTCTTACATCTCACTATTATATACTGACAAGTTTTGCTGCGATTGACTCGATGAGTGGCCTATGGTTGTTTATATGTTGGGATTTTCTTCTGTTAGTCTTTTGTCGGGCATCGGATGACAGCAATTGTAAGAACACTGCCAGTTATTTTTATGTTTGTTGACGATCTCGCATTCATGACCTAATCCAAAGATACATGGATGTTCGACATAAAGTAATGAATTCCACTCAAACCGCTGTTATGGGCAGTTCGAACTTATCATGATTTATAAGGAAAGCTCATTGTTTAAGGCCTCATGGTGACTTCAAGATAAAGAATAACAATAAAAGCGTTGTTCCATTTATTGGTACTGTAGAGACTTTGTTTCATGTTCATGTATTCCATATCATTTCAATGTTTATATAGGAACTACAAAAAGTACATTACATAGAATTCAATCAATCAATTTGATGACATTGTTAAAACTAATGTTATAAACAAATGCCGTTGGAAAAGAAATGTGGTGACTGTATTGTTAACTCAGATACGTGAATACAGTTTCATCAGCAACTATATGTTTTCAGATCAGTTGATTTTACCATTGGCAATAGTTGGTGTGTTCTTAGTCAACATAATAGCTGCTGTAATAGTTCTGGTATGCAGAAGGCGCAGAAGACGGTAGGTTCAATGTAATCTATTGGTATGATGTGAATCCGTCAAATAGTATTAAATAATACGACAAATGAAAATATATATATCATTCGTATTGTGTACATACCTTTACAGAATTCTTAGCCGTGTGTTGACCTCACCATTCGGTCATATTTATTTTATTGTTACCTTGTCATATCAATGCATATGTGTTTTCTATTATTATATTAGTATAAGGTTATAAACCTAAAATAACAACATATCAAAACGCCCGGTCATTACTTTACAATAAAAGTATTCACATCATGACAATTCATACCCTCTAAGATTGTACCGATAAGAATGACAAAAAAAGTAAAAACTAAAATAAAACTGCGATTTTTAAAAATATGAAGTGGAAGAACAATTTTTTTAAGGAACAAATGAGGCATTGTTATCTTTTTTTGTTTATAAAGACATTATTTTATAATTATCTTGTAAAACATTTATCATATTGCAAGTGTTAAGGTACAATATTCAAATAAATAAATGATTTGTTTTAGGTGATATGTTAGCATTTCTTTATTCCATAGGCCATTAATCTGGGGTTTCTTCCGGCTTGTTGGTATTTAAGGCATTCATTTCTGCTTTCAATTCACAAGATCGAAAGCCACATATTGTTTGAATAATGTGTTATTTACTTCATCAATTATGATTATTTTTCAATATTATTTTACCTCTTGATATACAAAATAGGCTTATAGTTAAAACAAGTGTATCATCACATGCAGGTTTTGTTGTGTTTCTGATCTTTACAATTCAAAAATTTATCTTCCCTGAAAAAATTTTTTGAAATGGCCATTTGCAGAACCTAATCTACAGCAGAAAACAGTATCTATTATTTCATTAATTCTGCAACTTGACGTTCACTATATGGCATCATTTTGATGAAGAACAGCACTAAAATACATCGGAAAACTACTCCTACGCCACATTGCGAAAAGACAATTTGAAGAATCAAAAGTACAAAATCAATGCTAGAAATAATAGAAAGACGAAAAAAGAAGAAAGACAAAACAAAAAACACTCATACAGTTATAAGCAGTACACGTATAAACATAAAAGAATGTATCAAGAACACAACTCATCAAAAAATCATTTTAGAGGGATACATTGGCAAACCAATACCGAAGACAAATGATGAAATTCAAATTTCAAAATCAAAAATCCAAAAACACGGCAAATTATATTAAACACGATATGAAGCAGCATAAAAAAGACGAAACATATAAAAGGAATGAACAAGCACGCTGCAAAACTAAAGCATTAACAATGTGAAACCCTACAAAAACTGAGGTATCATCAGATGCTCCGGAAGGGTAAGCATAATCTGCTCCACACGTCGCGCCCCTCACACTGCCTGTGAAAAGTCCGTTTCCGTTGTCTCAGTCAGTTTTTGTCAGTCCGGTAATCAACTCTGGATCTGCCCAAAGATATCTATTCTCATTTGTGAAATATAAATATTGTAAGGGTCTGTCAAATCATGGTGGTGTCCGTAAAACTTCTTTAGTTGCAACAGTGACTGAACAGACCCTTGATGTATAAATTTTCGGGATAGGATTTTTCTTATCTTTTCCATCTCAATTTAAGATATGACGGATGAATTGTGGGTTGCAGAAGACACCTTTATAATTCACTCATTTTGTCCCTTCTTAAAATGTTTATTTTAATTTATCATCAGTATTCAATGCTTCCTTGTACTCACTTTTAAAACTCTGACAATAGAGACTGTAATATTCGCTTGGTTCTGAACTTCCAGGAATAAAATCGTATACAGGAGCTGCAGTTTTACAAAATTATATGATTTTTCAAACAAACCTTTGAATATCATAATCGTCAAACCTCAGTTACGGCAGGAAACGTCTCCCGATTTTAATTTCAATTTCATTGTCACATGACGAGACTTTAAGCAACAGGAGTAAATGTTACTTTTTCATGGTAGACAACTGCTATACCCAGCTGCCAACAGAACATTAAGCTCAATTTGGGCTTCAAAGACTGATTCATTGTGAGCTTTGTATGTGCTTGGTCCCTAAAATTACGTACTTTCTAATAGCATTTGGGTGTTCTACAAATATGTGTTTCGATTCCTATTTTAAGTTAGGTTTTGGTGTTTGGCTGTTTTATTTTTGAAGATTGTCTTTATGCATTTTACAATACTTTATGTTTGACTATATTTCTTTATTTTAATTATTTTCAACATTTTCTACAGACCAAACCCTACAAGAAATCTTATTGAAGCAAAGAAGCAGAAAATGGCAGCAGAACAACAACAAAAGCGGCCAAAACAACAGCAAACACGATTTAAAATACCACGTCCAACAGTGTATCCTCCAGACTATACTAATGTTATAGACAATTCTAGTAGTGACAGTTCTACGTATTATAATTACATCAATACCGGATTTTCTACCTTTACGGATGACAGTCCGTATGAAGAAATTGATAAAAAAGTACTGAAGGGTAGCCTTTAATTACAGGCCTTCCCTTTTTAATGGAATTACTTGAATATAACAACACATGTTGTTCATATGTGATATTGTGTATTCAATGACGAATTTCTTTCGTCAACACAAACGCATATAGGAAGTCCTTTCCGTCCATCTATGTGACATTCTTGTGGAAAAGGAAGAATGTGATTGCACTTTTGCTTCCATCACAAATTTATAGACAAGAGGGCGTAGCATTTTCGTCGGTTTCGAGTCTTTTAATGACCGTAAATTGTGGATTTGCGTTAATTTTATAAACAGTAGGCAATGAACACATATCTACGCACAGAAGTTGCATTCTTGGTGTAAATTAGCAATGAAGTGAAGTCCGAACCTTAATGCAAAGGCTTTTCAGCTTAGCATACGAGAAATATTATACTAGTATATATATAAAACACTTATTTATTTTGTAAATAATATTAAACATTAATTTTGTTTACAATTTTCATGATGGATTTTGATAAGAATAATATTCTTAAAATTGAATTTCTAAATGCTTTATATCTTGTGTGTAAATACAACCTTATGTTATGTACATAATGAGCAAGTCATGGCCAGAAAGCGTTGAATGGTTTGTTCATATATCAAACTATCTTATGCCCAGCTAGTATTCAATAATGAAACATGTTGACAATGAAGAACAACAATAAAAGCGTTGTTCCATTGCTTAGTATTACCATGTCTTTGTAGAGACTTTGTTTCATTTGCATTTACTCCATATTCCTTCAATGTTAATGTAGATATAATTTGATTCTGTCTGTTAGAAGCTATATGTTAATTGACTGTTAATTGTTTGTACACTTAAAAATAATCGAAGATAAATTACTATGTTTTAATATTCATTTTATTTTTGTAATTTTCTAATGCTATTTTGACCTTTCTATTTATAGTGCCAGCATCTCATTGTTTTATTATGCTAGCTTTTCTTGTAATTGACTCGATGAGTGCCTTGTGGTTGTATATTTGCTGTAATTATCACCTGTGAGTCTTTTGTTTGGGTAACGGATGACAGCAGTTGTGAGAGCACTTTGCGAGTTAATATTATGTCTGTTGTCAACACCGCATCCATGCCCGACATTTAGCCATGAATTCCGCTCAAATCTGTGCCATGGGGGCACCTTGAACTTACCACGTGTTATGAAAATTGCTCATTATTGAAGGCCTTATAGTGATTTCAAGATGAAAAATAACATTAAAAGCGTTGTTTCATGTATTTGTAGAGATTTTCTGTCATGTGCATTTACTTGTGCATTTACTTCATATCCTCTCGTTGTTAATTATATACAGTTTACTATTTATTATCAGAAGAATCATTATGAAGACCAATACAGCCAGAATTTGAGTATTGTGTATTCACTAGTAGCTCCACTGATTGGTAGAAGATCTTTCTTCATGTGAACATGTATAATATAAAATGACTAATCAACATCATGTATCCTTACGAACAATGAACTAATATGTTCGTAATAAAAATAATTAAGGTTAAAGATAATGTGTAAATTGTAAACAAGTAACAAAGTCTAAGTCAGTATATTGTTTGATTTCTATCTATTCGTTTTAATACCCTCCTTGTGATTCATTTTATACATTTTGCTTTACATGTAGATCAAATTGGTTATTTGTTCTCTGTCAGTTTTTACACATTTTTGAGTTTATGGTCTTCCAAACGTTTAGATTTTATCTGCACTGAAGAGACATAAGTTGTCGAAAAGCGCATATGCAGAAATTAAATTCACAATAACTTCGGTATTTGGTTATTTGTTACTACTGGGTCGATGCCACTGCTGGTGGACTGTCAGTCCCCGAGGGTATTCACCAGCCCAGTAGTCAGTACTTCGGTGCTGGCCCGAAAGCCTATTCTATTTGGATCCTTACAATATCTAACTTTTTGTAAATTTTGTTGAAAACTAAGGAGTATCTCCCTTATGCAAAGCTCTGTCCTTGGCTGATTTTGGCTTTACATTTAGATCAAATTGGTAATTTGTTCTCTGTCAGTTTTTACACTTTTTTGAGTTTATAGTCTTCCAAGCGTTTAGATTTTATCTGCACTGAAGAGACATAAGTTGTCGAAATGCGCCTTCTGAAATTATATTTCGTTACAAGCTAGGCATATGTATGCAAAACTAAGATCGTATCTCTTAATCAAACAAATAATCTTCTTTTTATTGTGAAACAAATATTTTGCTTGTAGAAGAAACCATAGCACAACTAATCAACTTTACTCCTGGCAGACAATAGGAGCTGCAATTAGCATCTGCTGATTAACATTTAATTGCAAAAAACTCGACCTACTCTACAATTATAATAAAATTTGGCCATATATGATATATAAAATTATTTATACCATCGAAGTTTTCTTACAGATTCGGTCAGCCGTTATCACGAAAGACTTTAAAATAATTACTTATAAAACAGCTTTGTTCTTACTAAATGAATTAAAAGTACGCATTTTATAATGAAATAAAGTTTTAGTATACGGGACTTCTGAGTCGTGTTCAACCCGGTTGCCAGTTCTGAAACTATACTAAAAAATGAATACATCAATACATTGAGAGGGAATCACTAATTAATGAACACTTATTAATATTTAATCTGTTGTAGCGCTTCAGGTAAATTGTTTTTCGTCAATTAAAATTTAGTTAAAGAATTGTCATGAAGGAACAATTATAAGTACACATTTCAATTTCATAATTGTTTTGTTTTTAATGTTGTTTTTATTTATTTCAATGTGTCAAGAATCCAGTCACTCCGTCTCACTGGTATTTTGGCTGACCGTTTCCGCTTTCGCTGACACGAGAAGTCCCGTATTATTACTGGTATCTTGAAAATGTATTCTGTTATGAATGAGTATATATAAATAGAAAATTCTTGCATGTCCAATACACTGTAACTTGTATCGTCGTCTATGTTGTTAACATTTTCTAATAAAACTTTGGTTTTCCAATTGGTCCTTCGGAAGTCCTGAAAAAAACCCAAAATATTATTTCTGATAACCTATAAAATGAAAAAAAAAACCAATTTACACCATGAATGTGATAAGACGTTTAATTTATCCTTGAGGACTGAATTAATCAAAAGGATGCAGTTAATGGCAGTGTAGACAACACTAATATAAGGGTTTATCTAGTCTCAAGATTTGAAAATCCAATGTGTATTGCATTCCTATGTATCTGTTTGTAGAATGTTGTTTATAAAGGAAATTACCCGGTACCCGGGCAGTAGTTTTTTGAGAATTCATAAAATTAAGTTGCATCTGTCTTCGACAAACCTTTGTCCTTACCTGATTTTGATCTTATTTATAAGCATTGAAATAGTTGTTCTCTATCAGATATAAAGCAAGTTTTGCTTTTCTAGTCTTCTTTTCTAGTCTTCTCATGTTCATTTACTCCATATCCCTTCGTGAAATATTTAATACAGGAGTTTGTCTTTTATTGCAGTGTGGAGTTGGTAAAACAATTCCCCGAGATGTATGCTCTTTATTTTTACTTAGATATG
>MJUU01011790.1:249286-275238 GCA_002080025.1 Modiolus philippinarum
TATTATCTAAATTTATGTAAATTCTAAAACCGAAGGATTAACTCCCTCCATCGTAGTTTTGTCCTTAGCTATATTTGATAATACTGATTATACGGCTTTCGTTTGGTTTTATGCATTTTAAACATTTTTTGAAATTATGGATTTCCTTTGTTTGGGTTCTAGTGGTGCTGATGAGGAATAAATTTCCGAAATGGCCATACAGCTCATTAAAATTATAGCAGTTGGAGATGACATATGTGTTATGGTCTCATGTTCATTTACTCCATATCCTTTCGTGAAATATTTAATACAGGAGTTTGTCTTTTATTGCAGTGTGGAGTTGGTAAAACAATTCCCCGTGGTAGAGATGTATGCTCTTTATTTTTCTTAGATATGGTGTACTTGTACATGAGATAATATCTCATGTGTACACTTTGTTCAATTACTATTATCTAAATTTATGTAAATTCTAAAACCGAAGGATTAACTCCCTCCATCGTAGTTATGTCCTTAGCTATATTTGATAATACTGATTATACGGCTTTCGTTTGGTTTTTTGCATTTAAAACATTTTTTGAAATTATGGATTTCCTTTGTTTGGGTTCTAGTGCTGCTGGTGAGGAATAAATTTCCGAAATGGCCATACAGCTCATTAAAATTATAGCAGTTGGAGATGACATATGTATTATGGTCTCCTGTTCATTTCCTCCATATCCTTTCGCGAAATTCTTAACGTACTATTTGTATAGATCTGCACTGAAGGGACATTTTGTTATATTTATCTCTATTTCAGCATGAACATGCAAAGAGCTAGTTATTTAAAGTGTATTGAAACTTGCAATACCATCGGTCAACGTATGAGAAATAAAACAGATTATTTTTAAATAAGCACTTAGAGATTTAACCGCTCCAAATACATATAGCTATGATAGGCAAGTCTGGTTTAGATTGGCAAAGTAATAATTAATTGCAACTTTTTAGGGGAGCTATTGATATGTTAATGCGACCTGTCACTTCCAGACATTTGAAAAAAAAAACCTTTGACTTTATTCAGTTTGTAAGCACATTGATAAATTCATTAAAAATTATGTTTTACTCCTATAATTATAATTTACAGTTACTAAAAGCGATTTTGTAGACGTCACGCAAATCAAATAAAATTTAGAAACGGTCTGAAAAATATAGATTGATATCCTAAAATAACAAATTACCCTGGCTATGACACATTTTTTTCCATTTCTTTATCCTTGTTGGTCAAGTTGAATCCTCATTCTTTCCTTGTAAATTCCACATGTTATGAAACAAATCAAAATAAAAAGATAAGCAATGAAGGGATATGGAGTAAAAGCAAATGAGACAAAATCTCCACAAATACGTGGGAAAAACAAGCAATGGAACAACGTTTTAGTGTTGTTCTTCATCTTGAAGTCACCATGAGGCCTTCAACAATGAGCTTTGCTTATACCTCATAGTAAGTTCAAGACGACCCCTAGCCCCGGTTTTAGCGGAATTCATTGCTGGATGTCGAGCAACGCTACATCCATGTTTATTATGTCATGGATGCGGGATCGTCAACAAACATAAAATAAACTGGCAAAGTATTCTTACAATTACTGTCATCCATTGCCCGACAAAAAGACCAATAGGAGACAAACACAACGTTTAAACAACCACAGGGCACTCATCAAGTCAATAGTAAGAAAACTTGGCGTAATGTAATTATGAGATGTGGGCACAATAATCAGGTGGTCAGAATAATAATTTTGAAAACACAAAAAAATAAAATGCCAAAAGAGCCTTATACAATGTATACTGATATAGGAAAAGCATAATTTTTGGAAAGAAATGTTTTGGTGTTGCATGATTATGTTTTCATCTTTTGCACTGTTTATAACACTAACAATATAAAATAAGAATATCATATTTTTTTATTTTTTTTCAAAACAAGGGAGTATCTCCCTCTCGCATAGCTTTGTCCTTTGATGATTTTGGCTTTACTATTTAGATACTTTTGGTAATTTGTTCTTTATCAGTTGTTTTATATACATATTTCGGTATATGGATTTCCAAATGTTTTGATTTGATCTGCACTGAAGAGACATAAGTTGTCGAAATGCACATATACATAACTTAATTAACAGTAACAACTACGGTGGTTTGTTATTTAAAGAGCCTTGATTCCTCGTCAAAAATTTTCTACATAATCATAGTTGCATGCAAGATCTTGAAAATGAATAAATATTAACTGTAATTAAACAAAATCTTCTTCAAAAGCAAAAATAAAAGTGAAACTAGTATCTTTAAAATATTTTTGAACTGACCGATACATTTTTTAATTAATGTTAAATATAACATTATTGCAGAGTATACATCCAATTATCTGTCCCTTCTTTTTGTCAGATGCATTTAGTCCAATATGCTTCCATTTTGCGTTCACAGATCATTCATAGTACTGATGTAATGAATGCATTACAATTTCAAACACTTGACATTCTAAAGAACACAAGAAATATTAAAATATGTACTTATTATTAGTATATAAAGCACCAATTTATGTCCAAGGCCTTGACAAGAAGATAAGGAAGTGTTTAATATTATTTATATTAATGTATTGCATCCTGTCAAAATTATCTGTATTGCTCGGGCGCTCGCTGTGATTTTTCCTTCCCATATCATTGGTATAATAACAAACTGATAATCTGTTAACACATTCATAAACTGCAATTTGTTTAGAAAGAGAACCCTTTAGTTTAAGTTGTAAAAAGATAAGAAAGTAGACCTCATGGTAATTTCAAGATGAACAACAACAAGCGTTGTTCCTTTGCTTGTTGTTACCTTGTATTTGTAGAGACTTTGTCTCATATGCATTTACTCCATATATGCTTCCATTAAATGAAATGGAATATAACGTTCTGTATGATGGCACTTTGGATTTCTATGCTGCCAAGAATCTGTACATTTTTGCATCTTTGAGTGTCTCGTTAACATAAGTGTCGCCTTTACGTGTTTTGAATATTCTTCTTTGACTAAATTCTGCACATAACTTAAAATTTGCCAGCATCTAATAAACTGTCATGTTGCTTATTTCTTAAGATAACATTTCGTGCATTCTTAGAATAAAGAAATAAAAATTCACTTACCTCAGAAAAAATTCGCGCGCGCATTTCCCCGTGAATATGAAGTGATTATGCAATATGACTTATGAAGGTGATTATGAGGTCATGAAAACACAAAATATGATAAAACAAAATTGTCTAATAATATGATATATTTCTATATTTTCAAATAAAAGACATGGAGTTATTAAATTATTTTATAATTACATAAAAATATATTTCAGAAATTAAAATTTTGAAAGAACATGTTTTCTGTGAAAATCAGTATATATGTCTATGTAAATATGTCATACAAAACTTATGATATTTATCCAGAGGCAAAAAACATGACATAATTATTGAAGTGAATAAGTGACACAATTATTACAAAAAACTATACACTTACCGAAAAACTTCTGTAATAACGTATTGTTCGAAGTAAAAGTGAAATTACTGTGACCTGTCAGATTGTACCGGATACATCTATGTAACAATTATAACATAATTATTTTCTTATTCTATGTACGACCCTATTAAAAGATTCATTGTGCTAAAATTTAAACAAAAAATAGCTTATTTCAGATCATTTCTTTATATTTGTGTGGTCAGTGTGATATGAACCTTCAACACTTATCATTCACGAAACATTTACTATTTTTTTACTAACATGTTACGTAAGTTTCTTGAAGCATTTCTGTCTTTTTGAAATAACCGATACTAAAACATTTTGAATTCACATTTTAGTACAAATTGGTTCAGTGTGTGTATCATATAATCATGGTTGAATTAATAATCCTTTTAATTTAAACTTATATAACTGTCTGAATTTATCAACTTTATTTTAACATATATCATCTTAATTCATTGTTTTATAATATGTTGGTGTACATATATTTGCTGTTTTTGTAGTACCAAATCACTAACGTCTCTTTGATTTACTTATATTTATTTGTGATATGGATTGTTAAATGGTGATATAATGAATCAATTGGTAACAAATTTTCTACGCAAAAAGTTCATTTTTTTTCACTTTTTACACTACAATGACGCCAAGCAGATTTGGTTTTTGAATAGCGTTATTGAATTAAATGTCATCTATGACACTGAATTGTTTTACTTTAGATGCATTCTTGGCAACTAATTTAGTTTGAATTCATGTCTATCTCGTAATAAAGGGTCTCTAAAGAAATCCATAAGTTGACGTAAAGCAAGTGATCATGATGAATAAAAGGATATGGAGTTAATACACATGAGACAAAGTCTCCAAAATTACACGGTAAAATCAAGAGAATGAAGATCTCCTATATTGTTGTTCTTTATCTTGAAGTCACTATGAGGCCTTCAACAATGACCTTTCCGAATACCTCAGAATAAGTCCAAGGCGGCCCCTAGCACCGGTTTGAGCGAAATTCTTTGCTAAATGCCAATAATGTATATCTAAAGGGGAAATCAAATTAAGATATGGCTATCTCTGCGAATAATTGAACGGATGCCACGCGTGGACCGGATCATGCCCATTCTCCCGGAACACTTGATAATACTCTCGGGTTTCAGTGGTAGTTCAAAGTGTCATTGCTTCATCTCTCCGTGCTGTCTGGTATATGACACTGTCTTTCTTTAGTTTCGTCTTCGTTAATGCTATTTGTGGTACCAATTTGTCCTGGTATTTCTCCGAACACAAGATTCTAGCTGGTTGTGTAACGGGTGCAAAGCGTGGAGCAGATCATACTTTTCATTCGGAGCACCTGATGATACCTTAAGTTCCCATCTCTGGTGCTGTAGTTTTGTGACGTTTTTTTTTCTTCGTTTTGTCTTTCTCATGCTGTCTGAATTCTTGTAGGATATAAAATTACATGTTTTTGGAGTTCTTTTTGAGTTCTGATGGAATTTCTCCTTTCCTCCTTTCTACTTTGGTATTCGTTGGCACCTGTATTAAATAAAAGCTCGTAATGAATATTTTGCATGCTAGTGTCTTATACTATTTAACTACCTATATCCACTTCTGTTTTCATATTCCCTACACGTCCCTTGTTTGCATGGGTTTCTTCTACACGGAGAATTTTTTCTGTTACAGTCAGTACCAGTCCAATCTACTGGACACATACATATATGGCTTTGGGCTGTATCGATACATGTAGAATTTACATGACAAGGGTTGAAAGAGCATTCGTTCATTTTTATCTCACAAAACTCGCCAGCATAAGGAGCTTTACACCTGCAAGAAGCCCTTCCTTCAACTATTTTGCACAAGCCACTGTTTTGACATGTTACTTCTCCACATTGATCTTTGATTACCTCTGCAATAGAAATTAAAATTAGCAATAAACTAGAAAAACTGTGACCGAAGCTCACTAATATATACCCCCGCCCCCCTAAAAATACAGGGTGCACAATGGCAATGTGTAGTTAACGAATTTCAATAAGTGGTCTAAGAGGATTAAGTACCATATGTTGGACGGACGAACGTTCATTTGATCAAGAAAATGAAGTGTGTTTGTAAATAAATGTCGCTATACAAGTATAAATATCTTTAGAATTTTTTTTCCATGTAAAGTGTGTAAAATAAGATATTTTATTAATTTTCTTCTTAACTATGCAAAATTTTGAACATAAAAAAGAATTCTTTTTCCAAGCGTTGATGCCGAATACCCCTTTAATGATTTACCATATTAATGAAATGTTCCCTTTATGAAATAAAATGACATCAATGACCAATATGTGTACTTACTGTTATTTGACATGACACGTGTCTCGCAATGCTGACCAATAAAACCGTCTGGACAGATACATCGATATGTCATTCTGCTTTGATGGAGAGCTTCACACAGACCTTTTCCACAATGTGCATTTTTGCATGGATCTAATCCTTTGTCAATATCACAAACGTCACCTTTAAAACAGATTATAATGATGTGAAGTGGGTTTTTTAGAGTTTGAACAATATTCCAGCATGTCAATAACAGTTGCATCAATTATTGTTACAAGATATTTCTTTCATAAGGCATATAGAATATTTACTCCAACGACAAAAATGAATGTTCGCTTTCGATATATTTTACGGTGAAAAAAGATAGTCATGTTCTTCAAAAATAAGAAATTAAACTTATAATCTCCATAAATATGAAAAAGAAAGGAAATAGGGTAAATTTCAAGGAGACAACATCCCATATCCAGGTTAAAACGACCCAAAACAAAACAGCTAGCGGTCACCATATGGTCTTCAACACAGTGAGGAACCTCACACCATATAGTAAGCTCTAAATGGCCCCGAAAGGTAAAAAAATGAATAAATCAATGGAAACAAACCACATCCAATAACCCAAATATCAAGAAGCTAGAATTTTATAAGAAGACAGGGGCAAGCCAATGTCCAAAATATTCCCAAATATCAAGAAACTAAAATTTTATAAGAAGGCAAGGACAAGCCAATGACCAACATATTCCTGACTTGGGACAGGCGCAAAAATTGCGGTGGGGTTAATTTAGATTATGGATAAATTAACATCATTACAAAAAATACAATTTGTCCACTTCCGGTATTTTTTTTTCGCAACTACCAGTTCATTTAAGAGCTAAGGAAAAACTGGTTCAAACAACGGCAGTAGAATACCGAAGGAACAAAAGAGTGAAATTTACAAAAATCGAAGTCCAAAGGCATGGCCAAAACGAGAACACAGAAAACAATGACGCCAGACACAAAACAACGACGCTAGACAGCAAAGCACAGAAACAGAAATCATAACATTCAAAACAAAGCACTCACAGTGTGAACTCCAGTGAAAATGAGAGTGACATCAGGTGCTCCGGAAGGGTAAGTATGTCCTGCTCTGTTAACAGCACCCGTCCCACTGTGAGTGGGTCAATCCAGGAAAATGTCAAAGTCGGTAGTCAAATCCGGGAAGACGTGAATCTAGCTGAAAATGTCCACTTTCATTTGGGATACTGACACGTCATATCTTTCGATGATGTTATGGTGACGGGCAAAAAAATTCTTGGGGGATGAAATTAACAAAGGTTGGACAAATCCCTGACTAAGCAGCTTTTGGGACAGGGTATTTGCTCTGTGCAAAAAAATCACTGTACCAACTACACGCTCGACAGTAGCGAATCAACTGTGAAATGTACACTCCATAGGCTGGAGAGGTGGGTATATTGCTGCTAAGAAAGGGAAAGTTTACAAATTAAAATCATCACGATTATCATACAGCTTTTTTTAAAACGTCCATATTCGCAATAACAGATCTAGGTAAGAAGCTGAAGTAGGTGTTTCAGTTGTTTCTTTAATTTCAAGCTCATTTGGATTAACGGCGCTTTGCACACAAATTAAGATTAAATTCAAGAAAACTGCAAAAACAAGTAAACGTTAAAATTGCCGTGCACCTACGTGCTTTCATTAATTTTTTTGAAACTTTGCAGTTGTGAAAATGAGGTAGTAATTTAAATACGACACTTAATGTGCGTCTTCATGCACCATGTCATCATTACGTATTTTTGCAATGAAAATTGGTTAAATCATCAAACTTTGCTCACATATTTCTTTGTTGGAGTACCAACGGGGAAGTCTTTTCTTTTTTGTTTCTGTATTTATGTATTTCGCTGACCATTGCTTTTTTAAAATTGATCCACGGGTAATTGAAATAATCTATGCTTATTATTGTGTAGAAATCTTTAATACATATAACATCTAAATGCATTCATTGCGTTCGTTACTTTGAATTATATTGCTTTGGAAAGTAGATATAGTTGCGTTTTAATTCAAGATTGATAGGAGGGAGGGAAGGAGTTGTCATCTTGTTCTGAATAAAGTAAACAAAAAAATGACCGGGTTATTTATAAATAGATGATTTGCCAATTACCGACTTTGTTTCCGTTCTTTACTAATCTAAAATCAAAATCACGAGACACCGGAAAAGATGTTACATTTACCGAAGAAACCCTTATAAATCTCTATCCTGGCATACAAAATCTATTGAGATATAAAACAAAGCAAATAGACAAATAAACTGTTATTTCATTTTGATAAAGTTCACCAACGATGAAGTTCATTTTTATCTACAAGTCAAAGAGAAAATAATTTTCAAATTTTTATTAACTTCCGTTGAAAATCTCGTTTGTTTGTCCGCTCTAAAGTTGCTTGCCGTTTGCAAAAGTGTGTAAAACGGGAGCCCAAACTTGTTATTTCCGTTTGAATTGGCAATTGGTCTATTGTGATTACAGGAAGTAGCAAATTGCTTAAAATTTATTTGCATCAACTGATATTTTGTGATCCATACGTATATTCAAAAGTGAGTTATACTGTCTGAAAAAGTCTCGTCCTGTGACCCTGGAGAATTAAAAATAAAGTTGCATTCAAAAAAGTTTCCACGGGACGTCTGAAGATTATAGCGTCCTGAATGTTATATATTTTTGTAAAGATTCAACTTCCGGTGTGATTTATGCACCAGAAGTTACAAAATTTAACGATACTATTAAAAACTAAAAGTAATAAGAACCTGTCCATCCTTCTTTACAGTTACACACATATGTACCATTCACATTTACACATTTGCCATGGTAACAATTTACACCATAACAGTTGTCGATTAACGTGTCACATGTCCGCCCGGTGTAACCAGAAACACATGAACATAGGTAGTTTCCGTTTTTAGACTTACAAACACCTTGGTTGCATGGTCGAGTTTGACAAGGATCTGAAACAGTGTCACAATTCTGACCAACATAGCCATTTTCACACTGACACATGTAGTACCCAAATGTTTCAATACATCTACCATGTACACAAGGATTAGAACTGCAATATTTATCACGTTTCTTGTCACAGTTTTGTCCAAAATAACCTTCTTCACAATCACACGTGTAATTAAACCTGGATATAACGTGGCATGTACCATGCAGACATGGCTTCTCTGCACATTTTCCAAGAAAAACCTCACATCGTCCCCCTGAAAATTCTTTTAAGCATTCACATTTGTATCCATTTAACTGATCTATGCACTTTCCACCAAAAAGACAAGGGTCACTGATACAGTCATCTATGTTAGCCTCACAGAATCTCCCTGACCAGCCGGGCTTACAATTACAGACATAAGACGAATTGGTTAGTTGACAGGCTCCGCCATTTTGGCATTTGTTAACATCACAAGGATTCTCTACAAATTAAAGTAAAATGTTATTAACTGGCATCAAATCCTAACACAGATTCAAACCAATTAAAACAATTATGAAATTTTGTGGTGTTTGTAATATCATTCAGTTGATGCCATTTAAAATGCAATAAATTGATGTTTCTTATAGATTCACAGTCAGAAAAAAATTTAAAGAAGCGTAGTTTGTATAATCTGAAACATCTTCCAAAAATAAAAGCAAAAAAAAAACTTAACTAGATTAGCAATTGAAGGCAATAACTGGTGTAACCCAAGACGACTTATTATATCATTCCATCTTATATTTAGTCTCAAAATCTACCAAGTGTTTTATTTCCGTGGAAATCAGATAAAGTTGAAATTTGACGTACTGTGGCGCCCATCATGGACACGGCAGCCATTTTGAAAGTTGTTTTCCGTTCAACTTATTGAACATTTACACAAATTATGAACAAATTCTTGAGATATTGAATCTCATTTTTTTAAGTAAATTGGTAGCCATCTTGGAAATGGTTGCATTTTGAGGATTCATATAACTTCAGTTGATGGTTCAACTTTTTGCAAAATTTGAGATTATTTCATTCAGCTATTACAAAATAGCCGCTAAGACAAGGATTATTTGAAAAAGAGGAAGAAAAAAGAAAAGTAATAATAAGGAGGAACGTAGAATAACAACATGTCATCTTGACTACATCTGGAGTTACATAATTATCCATTCAAGTTTGGGATATATGTATGATATTGCACAGTTATTAGTATAGAGATATTGGTAATCATAGGTAGACAGCAAAAAATCACCCCAACACATTTTTGTTACCCTCCTCCCAGGAATTTTTCAATCCAAATATTTTTAATAATAAAAGACAAATAGAAGAAAAATGATTTTGGAAAAAGAGTATGAAAAGGGCTAGTCGTGCGTTAAATTGTGTGTGATAAATGGCAAGACGTCAAAGTGTGAATACGGAATGAACATCATGCACTGTATCATATATTCAAAACGTCTGTACTTAGTACTAAACATATAATAAAATGATTTTATCCAGGAAAAACGATATTGAAAGGCACAGAGAAGAATCTATAGCTTGAAATTTCAAAGCATTAGTTTAAGGTCATTTGATCTGAACATTTATAAATTGCAACGTTTATAAATTGCAAGGTCTGATTTCTAACCTATCATCTCATAATCTATTGATAGATTTTTCAAAACAGAAAAAACAGAAATATATATCATTTAGAAGTACGCTTTCGCAGCACCTGATGATAATTGTACCTCCAATGTTTTGTTGGATGTCCATTTATGTTGATTTGTTTTGTCCTTGTTATATTGTCTCCATTAATTTGTGTACCTTCTGAATTGCATGTTTTTGGATTTTTTATTTGAAATTTTCCTCGTGTCTTCGTATTTGATTTGGTTTTCGTTAGCCGATGTAGTTATTTAAATAAAACAAAATATATTGTATACACAAAACAACAGCAGTAGGATACCGAGGGAACAAAGAATAAGATTACATAAATCAAAGTCCAGAGACAAGGCAAAAGTGAGGAAGACCAAAAACGCTATAAACTGATGTACAGAACATATTTGACAAGCTGTTTCGTGAGACATATTTCGTACTTGTATCAAAGATTTGATAAATTTGATGTCACATTTTCAACGGCAAACCAATATTGGATACTTACCAAACTGATAGACAGCTTTAAATGCCATCGGAACAGAACCAGTTTTATACGTTATAATGAGGGAATTTCTTGAAGACCTGACTACAGTACTTTTCCCTTTTTTTCTTTGACAAAACTGACCAATCACTGACCCCTTCAAGGAGTTACCATCATGCAGGGTTATTCCATATTCGCTGTTACCACAAACACTTCCACCAAAATATATAGTTGAAAATGATATTTTTATTTTGTGTCCAGGTGGAGCCTCAAGTTTTATATAACATTGAATGTTCCGGACGGCTTGATATGGAAATCTAACGGATGCTATAGCCTTAGGATTATAGTTGTGAGGTATAACTGCATTACATGGCCAGGCTGTAACAGAAATAATAAGTAGGTACTCAAACGAAGAATTTTGTGAGCAAATTTTGATGATTTATCAATTTTCATTGCACAAATACATAATGCATGACGATGTTTATTGTCGTATTTAAATTACAACCTTAATTTTTCAACTACAAAAATTCAAAGTCATGAATGCACGTAGGTGCACGGCAATTTAAACTTTTCTTGCTTTTTTTGTCTCTTGAATTCTTGTCAAAGTCAACCTTAAGTAATAACTCCAAAACCCCAAAAATTGAACTTGTTTTCCTTAAGCTCTTAACAAGACTGATAAATGCCAAGAATGTTAACCTGAAAGTTTTGAAAATTAAAAGTTGAAGTTATTATTATTAAAGCAGATAACTTTCTTTTCGCACCGTTATAATTAATTCGAACATTCAATTTCCCTGTTGGTGTTCCTATAATAAGTACGAAATTTTTGTTGGATCATTTTATTCCTATGACAAACATGTGATTTTCTAGTGTTCTTGCAATCAGCTCAATTGGGCCTCTAAAGTCTATAATTTAAAGATTTTAGAAGCGTTTTCTATTTATTCTGGTGAAGAATTCCAAGTACTTGGTTGACATATTGTGTAGTGATGAGTATCCTTAATAAAATATTGTATCATGGTATATCGATACAGTGCATGTGTATCGTGATACGTATCGGTATGTATCGTCTATTACATTTTTTAATCTTCTTCTTTCAACTATTTTATGTAATAAATGGTAAAATATTCCTTATTGAGACAAGGGTGTTCATTTTCATGTGTTTGTCTAGCTTTTCCATACCAAAATAAGAAAATTTCAAGAATTTAGGTGGTAATGATTTTGAAATTTTAGAAGAAATCAGAAACCGATTCGCATCGATACGCTGGATTCCGTACCGGTATACCTAGTTTGTTGAAATGTATCGCGATATATCCATATGCAACAATTGCCGACATCACGTGATTTTAGTGACGCAACTTTCGGCCATCGATACACTGAAACTTTAACATAGAAAGCTATGGGAGGTTCTACTAAATCTGCAATATCTTCTGAATTACACAATTTAAACTCATTTTGCATATTCCCTCATCATCTATGATAGTTTATTTAACAATAAGAATCAGCCCTGACAGTTTAAATTAATGGGAAATTACGTCGCTGGACTTTTGAAAAATCAGTATTTTTTACTATCATTCTCCTGTTTTGTCTATATAAAATGCCTCAACCCCTACACGGTTAAAGTGATAATTTCCCGTTTTGCATATTCCTGCAAGTAGTTGACGTATGAAAATATCAAAATATCGTGTTTAAAACAGTTTAATTTTTAGTCCAGTCTCGTCCCTAGAAGTTTGAAATTCATCAATTTTTCATCAATATTATCCAAAATGGCGGACGACCAAACAGGTACAAGATGAAGAAAATTGTATTTTTTAAAATTTTTTAGTTAATAAATTTGATATAGATTATTTCTTTTTAAAGACTGTTGACTGTCATTAATTAATATATAAATAGACAAAAACATAATTAAAATAAAACACTTTTGAACTTACTTTAAAAAAGCCTGCATCCCATTTTGAATTTTTCATTATATATATATATTTTTTTTCATAATTTACAATCATTTGAATACAAATCCTCGATGCAATTTCAATAATCTGAATATGGTCCATGAACAAATTCAAAATTTGTTATGAAATTTATTTGTATATTTGTCAAAACTTCATTTCTTAATCAAGGATGTATATTGTATATGTCTTTGTGTTAATTGTTTTATTACCCTGTGTCTGGATGAAAAAGGTAACTATTACGTAATGTACACACCTGTTGTCTCACCTTTGTCACCTGGTGCGTGTACAGGAGGAACAATACAGGTGTACAATTGACAGGTTCGGAGTGGTATTCAAATATTTGCAACAGAAAACTCAGCTCCACAAATTAAACAATTTATTTTACTTTACGTTTTCTCTATTTTTTTTTTTATTTTTTTAATTGTAACTCATTTTTAAATTATATATCAATTGCAACGGTTTCTTAGTATAAAATTGTAACAGAAATTATGAAATTTTAAATTCATTTTATTACATTCCTTCGGCGACTAGATTTTCGAGTAAGAGTTATCGTTCCTAATTATGACTGAAATTGTTGCATATGCGATATACCGGTGTATCGTTACACCACTAATATTTTGACAAAATAAGAACAAACTATTGGACATGCCTCTCCAGTATTGGCTATGACCTTGCTCTGATCCAAATAAATAAATAAATTGCACTCCTGTAGTATATTATGGTATAAACTAATAAACCTTAAAGTTTTTATGTATTTTATAAATACATATTCACTTAGTTGTCAAAATAACTACCCAACATGAACAGTCATTTGTTTTAATTCTACATTTTCTTCATTGATACATTTGTATCTATAAATTACTAAAAATTAATACAAAAGTAAAGTCATTTTTCTCATAATATAATTGATTTTTCAGGCTCTGGTTTATTTAAATAGAATGTTATGTTATGATATTGTTAAATTGTAGTAAATTTTAATATATTATTCTTAATTTCTCTTTATTTTCTTTCTTATTTACTTAATTTTTTGTGAAGATTAAACATCACATTTTTTTCAGCAGTGTACAATACCACGCAGATCTAAATAGTTTTTTCAACCTATGCGGCTCGGAAATTATGTACTCATTTTAAACAATTGGAATTTATTATGAAAATATCATGCTTATGTTCACACTTGTTTGAAATACAAAAACAAAAGTCCGAATCGATCAAAGGGAAAGACCAGTAAGAAAAATCCGTAGAACATACGACAGAATCAGGGAAACACAATCGAACTCAGAACTTTTTTGGCAAGCCGTCATATTCCTGACTTGGAACGGGCATTTTATAAATAAAAAGGTGAGTTTAACCAAGTTTAATGATGCATCAACCACAACCCCCCCCNAAGCGTCTGTGTGCCTAGATTGTGTTTAATGTCAAAGCCATAATATTATCAAAACATAGGAATTTTTTTCCACTCAGGTAAAATGTTTTTGTCGCTCGATGCACAAATCTGCTCAAATCACACTAAAGTGTCATAAAGAGAAACTTCAAAGAAGAAGCCAAAACTTAAACAAAACCGTCTTCAATAAAATTGGAAATAGGAACTGAATATTTATCAATCAAATCTGGATATCGTCCAATGAGTTTCTTCAGAAAAAATATTAATCTGCATTTATCGAAGCCCTGATTTAAAAGTTTACGAATTAAACATCTGTGTCGTTTCAAAAAATCTTGATAGTGACTACATGCTCTAGCGTAACGGATTAACTGCGAAAGATATACTCCATACGCTGGGGAAGACGGAATATTACTGTCGGGGTGTGGAAAGTGTACAATATCAAAATTGAAATCGTCTCTTTTGTCATAAATTCGTTTGCTGAGGTTGCAACTGTCGTCAAACTCCAGAAGTAAATCTAAAAACGAAACTGAATGGTCAGTGTCTGTAGTCTCCTTTATTTCAAGATCTGGGGTATAAATTAATGGAATATAGTCGGCAAAATCATTAAGCGACAAGACATCATCAATATATCTGTTTGATTAATTAAAGGGTTTGGTCTCTTTAATTTTTGTTTCGTTTTGTTTTTTTTTTTTGTTTTTTGTTTTTGTTTTTTGTTTTTGTTTGACCAAATTTTGCAAACATTCTGTTTCGTAAGTGAACAAAAACAGGTCGGCTTAGGGAGGAGCACAATTCGTACCAACTGGAATGCCGACTCCCTGTTGGAATATCTTGCCTCCGAACTGGACTATGCATATCTAATCATTATATATATATAACACAACATTTTGTACATTGAAATTATTCGGCCATTACACTGGCTTTTGGCTCCGGGTTCAAATCCTTATTCAACGTGGACTCTAAGATCCAACGCAAAGGCTCTAACTTAGCAGTAGAGCCATTATTATTATCAAAAATCGATTCAGGAAAAAAATCAAACATATGATTTTAAGAAACGGGGTATCTTTTGAGTGTCCTTAACAGAAAACAGAAAGGCAAAAAAAAATAATCAAAAGAAAATGCAGTATTTCTTAGAAAAAAGAAACAAGAAGGAATACAGGCTCACCTAGGTCAATTCATTTGATGTATAAATATTAGTTCTCGTCTGGGAGAACATTTGAAATAACTTAAGTTCAGAGTTCAGTATTATTAATTATAATAATAGCCTTCATTTAGACAGAATAACATACTTAGTCCATGAACTAGTTCACAATATACAAAGTATAAAATATATTCATGGACTAGTTCACAATATACAAAGTATAAAATATAAACTAGTATGTCAATTGTTCGAAGAACAATCGATAGGCCTTTCCGATAGTTGTGCCATCGTGCTCTCATTTCAGATTAACCGATTTAACAAAGACACTATATATATATATACCTTTAATTTGTATATTTATCAATATACATTGACGTAAAATACAGGTTTTCGGTTGTCCGTGATACTTTGATATTGACCTAATTTTGAAGGAAACATCTTACTGTACTTTTTTGTATTTAATACATTATTATTACTATAATGGTATTGAGCGACAAGCGAAAGAAACCGCAAATCGATTGTCGAAAATCAGTTCTTGGTCCATAGGTTCCAAACTGTTAGTTCAATCACCTTTTCCTTTGCTACAAATGTAGATCGTAACAAGACATACATTTTCTCCAGCATTTTTATCTGCTATTTATTACTGTTTCTGAATACATCCAATAGCAATGTCTCATGTCAAAGTTCAAAGTTTTTTTAGCAATAACTCATATCACCTAGACATGTATGTTCAACGCAAAGTCTCATATCAATATATAGGTGGCCTGAATTAATTGGACCGACCTCTCAATTGTTCTTGGAACATATGACGTTCTAGATATTATCACATTGTATATATCAGTAATTAGGGATGTCACTAAAAGTGTCTATTAAATATTTTATGATGTAATTAATCCATTTCTTTGAATAGCTAAATAAATATATCGTTTATTAAATGGGTTTTTGAATCGCTATAAATAGATTGAAATATTATAAAATTTTTCCTGATGACACTGATAGACAGATATAATGTGCTATTTGTCGTTCCAAAGGACAAAGTATTATAGAATATTTGTTCCAAAGGAACAAACATTATAGTATATGTTCTTAACGGAATAAATCTTGTGTAATAATTGTTCCAAAAGGAAGAGATATTATGACGATGTTCCAAAGGAACTTTTCTCATGCGGAACAAATATACGTTGACACAGAAACACAATAAGTTAATTATAAATGTTTATAAAAAGGGGTGAAAATTGATCTCTTAATAATGCTTGGATAATGATTGGAGGGATCATTTCGGTGGCTCCTGTGTTTGAATCCAATTACATTATTTGTTTTGATTTATATTTTCATTTGATAGCAAAATTTATTACGTACTACAGAAACAAATCAACTATTGTGTAATGTACTAAATGTTTCTTAACTTCTACGCGGGGGCATAAGTGTTAAAAAAACATGTTGCTTTCAGTAGTTTTCAATGCTTTACTATTGTCGTCTGCTAAATATCATTTTTGACAACCAGCTGATCAAGTTTCAGTTTACCTAGTAAGCATGAAACCACAATTTAGATAATCTGACAAGCAGATCATTTATCATTTTAAACAGTAGCTGGATGTTTTATTTTAAGGAACTGATGTCATCCCTTTTACAGTGACCAATAACCTTTGACCCCTACATTTTTTAATGTAAAATATATCAACTAAATACAATGATATAGGTCCCAAATGCTTATTCCTTACACATTCCGAAATTTCTCCAAATACTTGCTCCAAAAAGAGTAACAAAACTTTGCAAACCCATATCATGAGAACGGTTCACCACCAAATTTCATCGACCTACACTTACCCACTTAGACACCTCTGCGTAAAAAAGAAAAAAAGAAAACGATTTTGGTATCCCAATAATGTCTTTCCGATGTACCGGAAAGGAATTAAATAGAAAAATATCAAATACAGAGACAATATAATATGCAAAAAGCAATTTATTGATACAACATTTTCTTAGTTACTAGTGGGAATATTAAAATAATTGTTTAAATTTGTCTTTTTAAAACTTTCTTAACTTGTACAATTTCTGATGGTGTTTTTTTGGTCAAAAATGCAATATGATAAGACAATGATAGATAACAATCAATATGAATCCCTAAAAGTTTAGAATCCTCAACAGTTTCTAATATAAAATTATCTATGTTTATACAATTTTTTCTACATTTGAATAGTTTTTGCTTTGTTCCAATAAGCATACACTGTGCTTTCTTTAGATTCATAGTTCATTTATTACATTTCATCCATTTTATAGAGTTAATTTTATTAATTCATTACTAAATTTAAATGACTGATGTCATGTATTACGTCTGTTCTAATATTTTTAGCAATTAATTTTTTGGATATTTTTTTTCAAAATATTGAACAATGTTCATGCTTCTAGAGGTAGTATAGTGTATTGGTAGAAGTTACTCATTTAATTAAAAGTTAATTGTGTTATGACTTATACATTATAAAATCTTAAATTTAATGCATAGGATTGTGTGTGTATTCTTGTCATGGATCCGGACAACTTTCCCGCTTCAAACCGGACTATGCAAATAACAAAATACTCTCTAAGCTATACCACAAATCTAACACAGGTGTATGCCAACTGGTCCTTTATATAAAGCTCTTCTGGATATAATTAAATTTCAAATTTTTCAAGTGCAAGCATGACCTGTTTTTTGATGACCGAGACATATACTCTTGGTCATAAATATGGAATATTTTTCGTTGAGAATGCCCGACATATTTAATGACTGTTTGTTTCCAAAAATTCAAATTATTCTTTATAAACCAATGAAATGGTCACTTAAATCATTCTTGTACACGATAGGCATCGAAAATTGAATTTTGGGGAAATATTTGTACACACAGTATTTGATTTAAAAAATGTCCAATTTTCACCAAAAAGTGAGTTTCAGAACGGGTTGAAGGAGTAGTCTGATAGATTCACATTATCACACTTTCGTACTTCAAAGTTCGAAAACAAGGTTTAAAGCAAAATATTATACTTTCTTTCACACACTTTTGTGAATAATACTCCAAAACTTCAAATTTTGGCTCAGAAAATACGAATATTCCATATTTATGGCCAACCGTATAAATTGTTCAAACAGTCAAGTCATTTGGAAAAATTTATGCCAATGAGACAAAGTCTCCGAAAATACATGGTATTACTAAGCAACGGAAAACGCTTTTATTGTTGTTCTTCATCTTGAAGTTACAATGACGCCTTCAACAATGATCTTTACTCTATGTGATAGCAAGTTCAAGACGGCCTCTAGCACCAGTTTTAGCGGAATTAATTGCTACTTGTCGAGCAACGTTACATCACTGCTTTTTTACCCTTTGATCCATGGACGCGAGATCGTCAACAAACATAAACTGAACTGGCAAAGTGTTCTTACAATCGCTGTGATCCATTGCCAGACAAAAAGACTAATAGAAGACTATCACAATATTTAAACAACCACAGGACACTCATCGAGCCAATAGTAAGAAAACTTGACATAATAAAATCATGAGACATGGGCACAATAAACAGGTGGTCAGAATAACAATTATAAACTGCAAAAAAAATTAAAAGCCACTATTTGAAAGTATGATAGCGCATTTATATGAGAAATTCTAATGCAAAATTTATACTAGAGGCTCAGAGACTGAGCCTGTATCGCTCACCTGACAAAACGCTTCTATGCCATGCATGACCAAAAATGATCATGTTTTTACCAATAGGGTAGGGTGTTTAGGTATGTTCTCAATTAGCACCCGTGTGTTTTGTCTGATCATATTGAAATAATGAGTAATTTTTGCAAAGGACCTTCTAAACATTTAGTATAATTTGCTTTAATTGTTTTGAGAGAAGAAGATGAAAAGGATGGTTTTCTCATACTGGGCTCCAATGTTAAACTATGTTTTGCACTTGAGGCAATGTTTTTGTCGGATTGAAATGAAATGTGCAAAGTACCTTCAGTCATCATTCCTGTAACCTTAGGTTGAATTTGCTTCTGTTATTTCAGAGGAGTAGGTGAAAATGTGATTTTCCCATAAGGTCCTATGTTAAACCATGTTCCGTGCGGGCCGCCATTTTTTTCATCGGATCGGAACGAAATGAGCAATCTTTGTTAAGGACCTTAAGTACATCATTCCTGTAAATTTTAATTCAATTTTCTTCAGCCTTTCAGAGCAGAAGATGAAAATGTGATTTTTCCCATAGGGTCCTAAGTTAAACCTAAGTTCCGCGCTGGCGGCCATGTTTTTCTTCGGATAGGAATGAAATTAGCCATCTTTGTTAAATACATCATTCCTGTAAAGTTTGGTTCAATTTGCTTCAGCCTTTTCAGAGCAGAAGATGAAAATGTGATTTTTCCCATAGGGTCCAATGTTCAACCTAAGTTCCCTGCTGGCGGCCATGTTTTTTATCGGATCGGAACAAAATGAGCAAGTTTGGTTGAATTTGCTTCAGTGGTTTCAGAGGAGAAGATGAAAATGTTCCGTGCTGGCCGCCATTTTTTTCACCGGATCGGAACGAAATGAGCAATCTTTGTTAAGGACCTTAAGTACATCATTCCTGTAAATTTTAATTCAATTTGCTTCAGCCTTTTCAGAGCAGAAGATGAAAATGTGATTTTTCCCATAGGGTCCTAAGTTAAACCTAAGTTCCGCGCTGGCGGCCATGTTTTTAATCGGATCAGAACGAAATGAGCAATCTTTGTAAAGGAGCTTCCATTCATCATTCCTGTAAAGTTGAATTTACATCAGTGGTTTCAGAGGAGTAGATGCATAATGCGATTTCCTATAGGGTCCTATGTTAAACTATGTTCCGTGCTGGCCGCCATGTTTTTCTTCGGATAGGAATGAAATGAGCCATCTTTGTTAAATACATCATTCCTGTAAAGTTTGGTTCAATTTGCTTCAGCCTTTTCAGAGCAGAAGATGAAAATGTGATTTTTCCCATAGGGTCCAATGTTAAACCTAAGTTCCCTGCTGGCGGCCATGTTTTTTATCGGATCGGAACAAAATGAGCAATCTTCGTAAAGGACCTTCCATACATCATTCCTGTAAAGTTTGGTTGAATTTGCTTCCGTGGTTTCAGAGGAGAAGATGAAAATGTGATTTTCCCATAGGGTCCATTGTTAAACCATGTTCCGTGCTGGCCGCCATGTTTTTCGCCGGATCCGAACGAAATGAGCTATCTTAGTTAAGGACCTTAAGTACATCATTCCTGTAAAGTTTGGTTCAATTTGCTTCAGCCTTTTCAGAGCAGAAGATGATATGTGATTTTTCCCATAGGGTCCAATGTTAAAACGAAGTTCCGCGCTGGCGGCCATGTTTTTTATCGGATCCGAATGAAATGAGCAATCTTTGTAAAGGACCTTCCATACATCATTCCTGTAAAGTTTGGTTGAATTTGCTTCAGTGGTTTCAGAGAATAAGATGAATATGTGAAAAGTTTAAGATGAATATGTGAAAAGTTTAAGATGAATATGTGAAAAGTTTAACGGACGGACGGACGGACGACGGACGACGGACGACGGACGCAAAGTGATGGCAATAGCTCACACTGACCCTTCGGGTCAGGTGAGCTAATAACGAAGGTTTTGATCATTTAAAACTCAACTGACCGTCAATTCCACCATCTACACACCTGCGACAAAGTAGGTTCCCTGTTTAGCCTGATTCCTAATATTGTAACAAATTTGCGAGTTAAAAATAGAACATGAAATTGAATCGCAATCTTAATTTGACGGTCAAAATATCCGTTTACAGGCTCCGCTACGCGTCGCCAATAAACTGTATTTTGACCGTCAAATCTACGATTGACGTCCTCGGGTATTCAAATAATGTACTGTTCTCTCAAGAACAGGTACAAAATAACTAAAATGTATATAGAGCATACATACATGTACTTACATGTAAAATACTGATAATGGTTATATAAAGAAGTCTGTACAACAGGGGCTGTAGATTTGTCGTTCCTACTGTGATATTTACGGCTAAGTCCACATGCTTTCATCTTGTTACTGTAGGAAAATGACAGGCATCCTGGTTCTGAACTTAGAACACATAGCTCTGAACAATGGTCCAGGGTAATATTTGAGCTAATCGAGAAATAACTTCCCTGATCTGCTAAAGCTGTGTTCTTTTGTTCTTGGAATAGATTTCTAAAATTACCTAAATATAAATTAACTGTGTTAGTGAATAAAAACAGAAACAAAAATAAACGGTAAATTGTGAACCATTGCTCAAACTGAAATTATGTCTTTCATTGAAAGAATCTGTCAATAAATCGGAAGTAAAGCTAATTACGTATAATAATGGTTACTTACCGTTTCATCATACTTAATTGCCTTACCAAACTTTTTTGTTGCTACCGTACACTACCGTGCTTAACCAACTATTTCTTTTGAAATGTTTGTACTAAGTTAAGACCACTGAAGTTGTGTACCCGCTTTGGCTTTTTGCCTGTTGGATATTCAGTTTTGTTCCGTAATTTTGTTATAATCCTCAATAGCAGAACAATTGTTAATTAAGAAATAATTCATGGGCGCCGGTGGTTTGTTGGAGATTTACATATGGGTGGCGAGGGGTAAAATAAACGAAAATAATGGGCACCCATATGTAAATCGACTACAAACCACCGGCGAACATGAATTATTTCGATTCTAATATGACATTTAATGATCTGCGTGAACCTATAGTGTACACAGTAAGGACAGCCATTACATACGATTTAGTGACGTTTTTGTGCACAAATCATATTATGACGTCGTCTGTTTCAGCGTAAAGACTGTTGTGGAGTCGCTCATAATGTTATTGGAGATTTTCATATGGCTGGTCGTCATGGTTTCCATTGTTCCCATCTTGTTCCCATCTTAGAATACTAAATTGTAAATGACTGTGTTTCCAATAACCCCTGATACTATTAAATTACTAATTTTATTAAGTCGGCTTGTATAAAAAATTTTCCTGGTAAACAATGTTTATGTCTAAAAGAAAAAACGAAGAAACAGATTTGTTTAATTGATTGACAGGAATCACCGAAGGTGTAGTAACATGGCTTAGGGGATAAAGTAGAAACTTTGTTTATTTTTGCTTACTTCCAAATATTTTTTATATAAGATGTTAGACATTATATATATATATATACCGTGAATAACTTCAAATTGTGAATATGCGTGTACATGTATTTTAATTCGGCCAATTTTCAGCAAAACACTCAATCATTTATAATAGAAAAAAGAAGGGAAACGGGGAATGTGTCAAAGGGACAACGACCCAAAGGGGAGCAATAACAACTCAAAGCCACCATAAGATCTTCAATGAACGGTGAGAAAACCCCACACCCAACGGCAGGTCGGAGTTGGCCCCTGAATAAAGAGTAATCAAGTTAAGCGAAATAAACATCATACTAGACTACTATAGACTTAAAGTAAACTAACTAGAAAAAAGACAAGACACACAAAGGCTTAATAAATTTCCTGACTTAGGCGCAAACCTGCTGCGGCGGGGTTAAACTAGTTTTATTGGGCCCAAACCTTCCCCCTATAGCCAATGTGATAAATAAAAAAAACAATCGTAACAACAGTAAAATTCAGTTGGTAACAGGACTGGGTCAACTGTGAAAAATGAAACTGAAAGAACTAAATATACGGACATAAACATATAATCACAAGAGACTACTAGCAGGTAACTGACATGCCAGCTCCAGACAAATTACCAACTGGCAAAGTAAGTTATGTACCCTCAGTATACAGCTTCCACAAAGATCCCTTCCTATGAGGAGTTTAGTATAATGATTTGATGCATATACCGGAATACATAACCGTGTCCATGCAATACAGATTTTAGAAATTTGGAATGTGTTTAGTTAAAATGCAAAGACCCTATCAAAACATCAATGTTAATACCAAAGAAGGTCATACGTAATGACCTGACGACAATACCGTAATTATAACCCTTATGAATTAGACGATTTAAAGGTTTTATAAGTTTGTTAGGCGAGTTTAAGTATTTTTTACTCTTATGTAAAACATTACCGTAAAATAAGGGATGTGAAATACCAGCCTTGATTAGATGTTTACAAGTTGCATTGTATTTATGAACTAAGTCTTTATATCGATGATAAAATTTAGTAAAGGTTTTAACTAGTTTATGATAACGAAAACCCTGATGTAATAGTTTTTCAGTTATGAAAAGATTCCGTTCATTTAAATTGCAAACATTATTACATACTAGAGCAAATCGAACAAGTTGAGAAATGCAAACACCATATGATGGCGCTAATGGAACATCGCCATCCAGAAATTGATAATCAAGTATGGGAAAAGAAAAATAAATTTTAGTATCTAATTTACCATTCGTTATATCAAAATTGATGTCTAAGAACGGACAATGATGATTATTAGAATTGGCTTTATTCAAAGCAAGTTCTTTAGGGTAGATGTCCTTATGATACGTATTGAAGTAGTGATTATTTTAATTTAAAATATCATCCAAATATCGCACTGTGTTGTTAAACTTTTCAATTAAATGCTGTTTAGATGGGTCTTTGCTGATGTTGGTCATAAACTGAGATTCGTAGCAGTACTAAAGAAGTCCGCTATAAGTGGTGCACAATTGGTACCCATAGGAATTCCTATGACCTGGCGATAAATACAGTTACCGAAACGAATGAATATATGTCAAGTAAAAATTCAAGTGCTGAAATCATATCAAAACAAGTCCAATTAGTTGAGTTCTTTTGTTTTGTATTACTAATATGTGTTTAAAGGAATTAGAACATATATATTCACAATCGAATTTTTTGAATGCCCATTGAATAAGACGTCTGAATTTTTCCTTTATAAGATTATGTGGTAAGGTAGTATAGAGGGTAGAGAAATCAAAACTTTCAAGGGATTCAAAAGGGGCATTATATGCATTCAATTTATCGAGAACTTCCAATGAATTTTTTACACTCCAAAAATGATTGACACCAATGTTTTCATATACTTTGTTACAGAAATTTATAACCAGGTTTTTAATAGCAGTCAAAGTATTAGTGAGTATGATAGAAACTTTAGATGTAGAAGAGTGACTAAATGACAAAATGAATCTAGATTTATATGGCATTTTGTGGAGTTTAGGAACTCAGTACATGATTGGAACTGTCTTACTATCAGGTTTAGCTTGTAAAGGTGTGGCTGTTAGAAAATGTATGTTTGTAATTTCATTTTCCGTTAATTGGGTTAATTGAAAAGTATGTGAACTGGTAATTTCTTTTTGGAGTACTTCTATATAATGTTTACAACAAACTATGATGATGTTATTAGCAGCCTTATCAGCTGGGACAAAAACAAATTCCTTGCCAAATTCTTTAAGTTTCATTTGGATGCGAGAAACTGTGGGTTTATTTTTGTTGTCATGGCGGAAATGTTGTTCAAACTGTTGAATTCGGATATCGACAATTTTCATAATAGCATTAAAGAAAGAATCCATAGATTTTTTGTCAACGTGATCACGTTTAACCCAATTTTTACAATAAGTCTGACGTGAGTCGTGGACGGTATTACGACTATCTTTCCAATTAATTTTAGAAGGTGACCTATATTTTGGACCTTTCCTTAAGAAATTAATAAGCTCTTTGTCCTGCAAGATGTTGAGATCTCCTGTGATGACATGGACGCTAGGAGTATAGGCGTATTTTGAATTGTTGCAATTTCATGTATCAGGCACAGAATTGTTAATGTTTATATCTTTGCAAACTTTACTGTAATTGAAGACGTACTGCCGGCTGGGTTTCTTGTATACGTAACAAATGATGCGAAGTTCTGTATTTTCGAAATAGCCAGGAATTTTTTTCTTGAACTGAATGATCATTTAGAATGCCAACAATATTGCTAAAATCTATTCCTTTGTCGATGTATTCTATCTTTAGAAAATGTTTTTGATGTTGGTCAGGACGATCGATTTTAGGAAAAAGCTTAAAATAGCAGAACGCAATTATTATCTTAAAGTTTGTAGTTTCGTATATAGGACTAAGGTACGAAATAGTTTCGCATTCATCAAGGATATTGTTTAATTTGGTGGCAGGTATGGAACATAATTTACTTAAAAGTGGATGTCTGCCATTATTTTTAGAAATGTTAATTAATATCCAAAATATTTACAGAATTGGTTTTAGAAATATTACCAATACCCATTATATTATCATTAAGACCTAAAGGACAGACATAAAACAAAATATGTGTTGCGAAACAGCTCTTAAGGCCAATAATAAAATAACGAGATACATGAGCATGCGGACTCGGAATCCGTTTGTAAACAGAATAGACAACATATTCTGCGTCCAAAACGCAAGTCACAGAATGACAGAGTACCTCTTGTTCTCAATTACCATCCCCACAACATAGCCATCCGCAACATTCTCTTGAATAATTTTAAGAGCATTGTTATGGAAGACAGTTTGATGGCTGATGTTTTTCAATCAGTGCCCCTCATGGCTTTTCGTCGCGGTAAATCTCTTCGCGAGCATCTAGTCAGCAGTAACTTAAAATCTAAAGTAGTGCTGGCTAATTACAGGGGCACTAAAGGATGTAAAAGACCGAGATGTGTTACCTGTCCC
>MJUU01011790.1:276234-293150 GCA_002080025.1 Modiolus philippinarum
ATATATTATACTTTTATATTTATTGGGTCTATGAAAACGATACAGATGTTCCTGAGTCCGTTTAGAAATATACCGACCACCGACATACTGAATTCCACAGTTAGTTTATTTCATTTAAATAAATATACAACATTATTAGTTTTTCAGTCAATATCATTGTCAAACTGTAAAGAAAAGGTGCGGCCATTAACAGTAGACCTCACTGTAGTTTTATTGACGAAGCGTGGGCATGTAAGTCATTTATTTGCACGGCACTTCTCAATAGAAGGGTAACCACGGTTTTTAATATTGAAAACATTTATAGCAATTGTGACATTTTAGATAACCGGTTTGGACGATTGAGACGCCTGGAGACCCTTTGATGATTAAATAATCGTTTTCCGTTTCTGAGTTCCAAGTGTTGTAAGGATTAGGGTGTTTGGAAAGGTGTAAAGAAAGGTGTCTAGAAAACCGAACCCGAACACTTTAGTGTTAATGTGGGGATAATAGATAAATTAACTAGACGGTACGAGAAATTGAATGCTATCCATCATAAAGTACCCGACATATACGTAAGGAACGAAAACAGTGGACAACAATTATAACAGGGTGTATACAGTTAGCACACTCCATCAACACACTTCATCAACTGTATATTAAAAGAGCATAAGTCTAAAGCACGGGGAAGAATTTTACCGTCTCCACTCGGCACGATAGATAAACTCTGCAAAGAATAGAAAAAAGAAGGGAGATGTTAGACATTATATATATATATATATATACCGTGAATAACTTCAAATTGTGAATATGCGTGTACATGTATTTTAATTCGGCCAATTTTCAGCAAAACACTCAATCATCTATAATAGAAAAAAGAAGGGAAACGGGGAATGTGTCAAAGGGACAACGATCCAAAGGGGGGCAATAACAACTCAAAGCCACCATAAGATCTTCAATGAACGGTGAGAAAACCCCACACCCAACGGCAGGTCGGAGTTGGCCCCTGAATAAAGAGTAATCAAGTTCAGCGAAATAAACATCATACTAGACTCCTATAGACATAAAGTAAACTAACTAGAAAAAAAACAAGACACACAAAGGCTTAACAAATTTCCTGACTTAGGACAGGCGCAAACCTGCTGCGGCGGGGTTAAACTAGTTTAATTGGGCCCAAAGCTTCCCCCTATAGCCAATGTGATAAATAAAAAACAATCGTAACAACAGTAAAATTCAGTTGGCAACAGGACTGAGTCAATTGTGAAAAATGAAACTGAAAGAACTAAATATACGGACATAAATATGAAATCACAAGAGACTACTAGCAGCTCCAGACCCATTACCAACTGACAAAGTAAGTTATGTACCCTCAGTATAGAGCTTCCACCAAGATCCCTTCCTGAAAGGAGTTTAGCATAACGATTTCATGCATATACCGGAATACATAACCCGTGTCCATGCAATATAGATTTTAGAAATTTGGAATGTGTTTAGTTAAAATGCAAAGACCCTATCAAAAAATCAATGTTAATACCAAAGAATGCCATACGTAATGACTTGACGACAATAACGTAATTATAACCCTTATGAAGTAGACAATTTAAAGATTTTATAAGTTTGTTAGGCGAGTTTAAGTGTTTATGTAAAACATTACCGTAAAATAAGGGATTTGAAATACCAGCCTTGATAAGATGTTTACAAGTTGCATCGTATTTATGAACTAAGTCTTTATATCCATGATAAAATTTAGTAAAGGTTTTAACTAGTTTATGATAACGAAAACTCTGATGTAATTTTTTTTTTAATTTGTGTAACGAATTTTTTTAATTTGTGTAAACCATTTTTTTAATTTGTGTAACGAATTTTTGTCTCCATATCAATGCTTATGTGGGGTAGGGACATAACAGTTCCACCAATCCAATAAGCAATTTAATAATTACTCCCAACGAAACTCACTTTATTTTGCCTAGCAGTTCTCCTTCATGAATTCATGTTGCACCGTAAATATGAGTAGATCTCAGAAAGATACGCTTTTCAGTAATAACAATATTAAAGCGAAACAGTTTTAAATCTGGCAAAACATTGATCGGTTTTTTAGTTATTTTATATTTTTGAATTCTGGTCAAGTTGCATTGTATCTTAGAAATTGGATCAGAGTTGTCAGAACAATTCATTCCATTTCCAGATCGTATAACTTGTAAGGATATATAATGGTAACGTGAACCCGTAAAATATTTTTACTTGAATCTAATTTTACGATTTTCGTGATCACGCATTACTGATCAGAAACGAGGAGAAAGCTGAGGAAGAAGAATTGTTGATATCAACAGACTGAAGTTGCAAATGCTCCAAACAGGGGGCCCAGCATAACTGGTTGGAGAAGCCCTAACTTGGTTGGAGCAAAATCGTTTCTGTACCAATTTGGGTTACTAAGAGCATTTTATTTGATATAGATGTTCCCTTTCTTTTTTGTTCAATACTTGTTCAAAATATTAAATTGAAGAAAAGCCGTTACGAAAATATCGCAGAAGTTCAAAATATAGGGCGTTAAAGTGTTTTTCAATAGCTTTCGAAATCTTATATATTTTGAACAAAAATTGACTGAAAAGGGTGAACTTATTTGGTCATTGCCGAAAGGAAACATTTTTTTTCAATTTAAACCTTCTTAGTAACTCAAACTCATACAGAAACGATTTTGCTCCAACCAAATAATGACTTCTCCAACCAGTTAGGTTGGACCCCCTGCCAAATGTCCAGCTGGCTATGATTAGTTACTTCAGACAAAAAGAAAGTATGATTGGAGTCCAGCTGGCCATTAGATTAACCTTAAAATAGATAAACGAGGCATGGTCGGAGTAAAATATACATATATTTCATAAATATATAGATCAAGTCAAAAAGATAGGAGTGTTTGGTGATTGGTCATTTTCGTGCAACAGAAAATAGACATTTAGCCTATGGATAATAATGTAAATATTAAATCACTTTGTAGAATGTTGGTGGTAAAACCCTCTAGTTAATACACAATATCTGATATAACATTGAAAACGAGAATTATAATTTCTATTTTCAGTAGAAGATGAAGATCCTTTTGGTTATTTGTTTTCTATCAGCTTTAGCACGGACTTCCAAATATTTTGGTTTGATCTGCACTGGTGAGAAATAAGTTGTCAGAATGCGCATATGCAGAAAATAAATTATAACAATAAGTTCGATATTTTGTTATGTATCATAATAATCATACTACTCTAGAGGGGGGGAGACCTTTTCTGTTAATGTTTTGTTGGCATTTTCAGCTGGTTGTTAAATGCTTTTGGTGAAAAAAATCAGTTGTTTACTGTTTTTGGACCATTTGGTGTTTTGTGTTCTGTTAAATTTTTACTTTGTGTCAATTGTTAAAGGGGAAAAAAGCATTTTTTTCTGTTTATTACAAGACCTTTTTATGTCAATGTGTTTTGAGCATTTTCAGCTGATTGTTAAATGTTTTTGGTAAGATTAAAGATTGTTAACCTGCTAATGAAACCCCTTTGCCCCCCCTTTAACTCGACCCCCCATTTCATCTAGAAGGTGTTTGACGGTGTTATATGGAATATAAGAAACAGTGAATTTCGAAATAGAGGCATCAATTGTTGTAGGGTGTTAGTACCAGATACCGCCATATATTTTTCCCTTTAGGCAAAAGTTAAATATAGTGTTAGCATAAGCTTATTTAGTTCAGTTTAGCCTCAAATTTGCGTGAATAATTCCGATCCTTTGTACGGTCTCAATTTGTATAGTATAACGATTTTTATTATATATATATAGAATTATATAAATAACATATAGCTCGGAGGGTGACAGAGCAGATTGTTACCCCGAGAAAACATTGTCAACCGACGCGAAGCAGATGTTGACAATGTTTTTCGAGGGTAACAATTTGCTCTGTCACCCTCCCAGCTATACGTTATTTATTTTATTATACTGAATGTTACTTTGAATCCAATCATTTATTGAAAATCACTGAAGCATGAACAGAGGGTAACATTGCAAAAATTGCAATTTTAGTGAATGTTACCCTGGCAGCTTTAATAAAAATCTTACATATGATAGATTGAATTATCAAATTAATTATTTTCATGGAAAAATCTTCTAAAGTATAATAACTATACTTATAATATTACCTTTTGGTCTTTCATAATAATGGACCGCTTCGTTTTGCTTTAAGCTGAGGAAGCCAGCATTCAGCATATTAGTTGTAATGTTGGTGTAAATACACATGTTACTTCCGGGAGTAAATTCGAAAGCATTACATGGAAAGTTACCACTTCTAAACAACAATGTACACTTGGCTGCACATAGACTGACACTCATCCTATCTGGACTGGTATTGTCTTTAAGGATAGAATTGGCTGGAAGTGGAGCAATATATCGTGACGGTACATGGATATATTCGCTAATAGGGTCTTCTGAAAAAGAGAAATTCGATATTCATAGATTATCAAAAGACATTTTTCAGATCACAACCTTTACCAGTCTAATGTCTTCATATCAGTCTGAGAACCGTATATATGACCGAAGGTTGAGATTGTGATGTGGAAAAAACGACATGTTACATGATATTTTTTATCCTAATCTTTCAGGGAGGCAACTTACATGTATGTCAGGTGCAGTGTTGTTGTCATTAAATATACATCAACAAACGAATACCGAAGCAAGAACGAGGAAAGGGGAAATTCTAAAATCATAAAACCAAAATCACGGCAATTCACAGCAACACGAATTGAGACATTATGACAAAGACAAAACAAATAAACATTAATGAAAAAGAACACCACAAAACTAAAGCACTAGCAGTGTGAACCCCTATAAAAACTGAGGTATCATCAGGTGCTCCGGAAGGGTAAGCATGATCTGGTTGCTAAATTGAATTACTATTGAAAATGATCACTGATAAAATAAGGCACCAAAAAAGATATGATTGCCAGTTAAAATATGATGTTGGAAAATCTATTGGGTGGCTGATTGGTTATTGTCATATTCTAAGAAAAAAAAACAACTAATATCCACAGTGCATGTTACTTCTCTAACCCTCAAACAGCAACAAGTTGAAACTTTGAAAAGCCTTTTTACATCTCTTTTTGTATTAAGACAATAACAAGGACAAATCTATGCCGCAAAAATAATCGACGGAGAAAAAACTAAAAAATTACAGGATGTTATACAAGACAACACAGAAAACAAAAGCACTGACAGTGTGAACTCTCACTAAAAACCGAGAGTATCATCAGGTATTCCTGGGGGGTAAGCATGATCTGCTCCACGCGTGGCACCCGTCACACTGCCAGTGGAAAGTGTGTAGTAGGAGTAGGAGTGTCAAGAAATTTGAATGAAAATTCTTGACTTTTGCTTTGAAGATCTTTTCTAAAAGAACAACTTAAGCAAACATTTTGAAAATCCATGTAAGAATTTTGTATGTATAAGACGTCAAAATTGTGGCGGGAATCGTTTCTCCCTAAAGTTTTCAAACCTTTTCCATTACCTGCTTATATGTCTTAAAAGATATGAAAATATAATTGGAAGTTGATAAAATCTTGTAAATTGTATTTGAAATTGATTAATGAACAAGAAAATAGGATCCACGTGCCAAAATTTTTTACACTTTTTGAATGTATAAAGCCAAAAGATAATGAATGCTTATGAAAACTTTAGCTCATACTCTCGTAACCATGGGCTAAGCCTATATATAACTTTTATCAACAATATTATTGTGACAGATAAATAACAAAATAACGAATAAGTTACTGTAAATTTTGTTTCTGCATATGTTCATTTCGACATTTTTCTTTCTCCTCAGAGCAGATAAAAAAATATTCTATCGAAAGAAAGAAATAATATTATGCCAAAACGTGTCTCTTACATTTTGTACAATTCTTAACCATATTAGCTCAAAGACAAGGTCATTATCCCGTATCTATGTCTGTAGATGTTAATAGCAAGTATGTCCACATCTTGCATCTAAAAAATCATCACATTTGCGAACAAATGACTTAAGCAATCTGTTGCTATTATGACCAAGTATTCTTTGAGCCGTATTTTCCGTATTAAATTTACGATTCCTCAAGCGTTAACACGTTTTGTGTGGTTTTGACGTTGCGACGTCTCATGGAATCTACTAATATGTGCTTTATCACTTTGTGAGCGTGTTTCACATTTTTGTAGATGAATCATTAGCCTTTAGTTTCTTAGTCATTTCACATTACAATGATTTGTGATTTGGTAAAGTGACATCTACGCCCTGACCATGCAAAAACCTTGTAAACGTTGATTTTAGATCGAGCGGGGTATCGGAAGGGGGTATTGTTTTTGGCTTTTAAAGATTACAAATTATAGTTATCTGATGCACTTTCCGAATTATTGTCAACCATGAATGAATTGTCGGCAAATTCGTTAATCGGGCAAAATCTAACATTCTGGTTTATTATTGTATCTTTTTAAGAATTGATTTGAAAATGGCATTTACTAATGCCTTTTGATGTTTGATATATAAATACACTGAAAAAGCTTTTAATTGCTTAATATAAAAACACTTTCTAAAGACAGCTTCACCTTTAGCTAAGGAAGTGGAACATCAATCGCGAAGAAGCAGTTTAGTAGATACATGTATTTGAATTTAACCTCGAGTGTTAGCGAGCTTAAACTTAGAGGCCCCCAGCACATGGTTAAATGACAGCATTACAATACTATGCCCCAATGTAAATTTAAATTATGCATATGCGCATTACGACAACTTATGTCTCATCAGTGCAGATAAAATCAAAATGTTTAGAGGACCACTAACTCAAAGTTGTTTACAAACTGATAGAGAACAAATAACCAATAAGATCTAATTGTAAAGCCAAAATCGGCTAAAACAAAGCTTTGCATGAGGGGCCCTTTGGGAAACATTTAATGTATTCACATATCTTATTTGTATCTGCAATTTCTTATCAAACTATCAACATGGGGCCTTTTTGGATCCATTTATCAATGAGAAACCTCGGTCGGTTATCTCCCTCTACCAAATTATTATATATGGTTAAAGTAGAGATAATTTTTATTTAAATATCGAAAGAGGTTATTGATATGCTAATTAAAATTATCTCCACTTTTAACCATACAATACTAACTTGGTACAGAGAGATAGCTTACCGAGGTTTCTCGTTGTGATTTTAATGTTTAAAATGCTCCTTACAATAAAAGCGCCCTTCCATTACTTGGATTTACTGTGTATTTGTAGAGAATGTGCCTGATGTACATTTACTTTCATTGTCTGTTTCCATAATGGTTGCCAGCGAGGATATTATGATCAATGCTTTACATAATATTTTGCTCTAAAATTTACAAAAATTGTGCAATACCCGCCCTTGTAGTATCCTCTAATAATATCTGTACCTAATCGGTGATGGCTGCCTAAAGACACCGCACTATCAGGCTTGGGAAACTCGATGTTCTCAACCAAAAATCCGGCGTCCGGAAATATATGATTTACACTTAGTAAGTGAATTTCGAGAAATATAAAAAATATCACTCCATAGAAATTTATAAAATAAATTTTAATAAATTAAAATCCCTTTTCTTTTTTTAATAACAATGCTAAATTAGTTTTTTCTTCATGTCCGGATTTAAGAATCGCACCGAAGTGGTTGACTACAATAAACACGATTTCTTAAAAGAATGCAGACTTTTACAAGGTTTTAGTTATATTTTAAATCTTTGACCAGTTTTACATGGAGTGACATTCCCCGATTTTTGTTAAAACAGGGTGTCACTTTGTATTAATTAACTTCCTGGTAGTAAAATTCAGTTGAGACCACCGAGTTTCCCAGGCATGACTATGGGAAATTTATGCACAGCTGTTGAATCCTTTGGAATGCAAAGTGGTGACAACGATTCTTGGATAGTATTTTTTTTAAAAAAAAGGTATGCCGATGAAGTTGATCAGTTTGATGTTAACACCACTGCTGAGTTGATATTTTTGACATTTTAATTGAAAATGGTCAACTCTATCGATAAAAATGTCACTTTAGCTCTGATGGTGAAAAAAAAACGTCAACTATTAACACATACATACTTGCTTTGATAAAATGGATCTTAATAAGTTCTTCTGTGTATGTGCAAAAATGCTGGTGTTAGGAAATATTTTTCTATCATTTCTTTCAAGAATTATATTTTCCCCTAACTGACAATGATATCATACGTTTATTTAGGGATTTTGCCACACTATGTCCATTCAGGAAGAGCTAATCCATCCCAATCCGTATAAATAGTAAGAAAAGAGACTCCTCTTGGTGACTTCAAGATGAAGAACAACAACGAAAGCGTTGTTCAATTTGCTTAATCTTACCATTTGTTTATATGGATATTGTCCCATGTACATTTACTCCATGTCCCTTTATTTGTTCATTTAAAGGCTACATTGATTTTTAATTGTTACATTTATACAACTGCAAGCAGCGAGGGTTGTCTCATAAATCGGCAAAAATAACAATATTATATTTAGGATTCCAAAGATCTTTAAGGATATTTAGGGTTCCATAGGATATTGCTTGACCATTTCTACGGCGCATGATCCATTAGTATTTGGGTTCTGCTTATTTGATCAATAAGGTCCTCTCATACTAAATTCTAATTAACAACAAAAAAAAATGGAAAGTAATCAACAAAAGAAAATGAAACATGAAACTATGTGATAATGAATAGCAATCTACGGAACTACGCTGTGAATAAGGCAACCTTACCTTCTGCTATACAGGAAGTCAACAGGTAAAGATATATTGCAAGTAGGACAGCCTTCATAGTGGTCATTTATTTGGGGTCGAGATGGTCATTTCTTTCTGCTTTATAAAGGTCGGTTATCTTGGATGGCAGATGGTTTGATATCATGACGTATTTATCTGTTTAACAGAACATTATCACTTCTATCCTCCTTTTTATAACATGATAGGGGGTACACAAAAATGTACGTTTGAATGGTACCGACAGCAGTAAGATAGAAACAGGTTTAACAATAAAATAGCCATAATGGAATTTACAAAAATAATTCTTAGTCGATACATGAATTGGAATTCAATTAGAGTAATTGGTAACCAAAAACTAAAATATTATAAATCTGTCACTTCATACAAATAGAAAGTTTTCAAAAACAGTAACATTAATTAAGGTTTATTAGCCACCCAATATAAATGATATTTAAAGGTAAAAGGTAAAATTCGTTTTGGAGTGACTTCATATAAAAAAACAAGTATACTCTGACAAAAGCCAGAATACTCAAGCTGAGTTTTAGTTAATTTTTTCATTGATTTATATGAATCTAATTTTTGCATAGGCAATGGCCATTTTGACAAGTTGCTGATCTTTCTTTATGCACAATTTGTAACTAGTATGGGTGATAGGGTGCAATAAGAAGCAGTGATAGAGAAATACAGATTGGCAACTACTAAATACGTCAAAGGTGACAGACATATAATACCGAGGATGCAACTGAGATGTTAACAACACACTCAGAACTCGTCGATAGTTTTTGTGAAAGCTGATATTATGGATTGTTATTTAAAATGGTGATAAGCAAAATTACCGAGGGTTTCGAGCGTTGTCAGTTACATATATACCATTAACTACAAGTATGTCTCTGTAGAGAATAAATAATCAAAAATAATTTAAATAGAAAGGCAAGAACTATTGTTCGATCCGTTTTCTGTATACAGCAATAATTCAGTGTTTTATGCATTTTGTGTAATTTGAACAATATTGTTTTCTGTGGTATTAATTTGTTGAATTTGAAAAACTATTTTTTTACATTAAATTTAGATTTGAAATTAAGTGTTCAAAAACTTTAGAGAATGCGATAAATAGATCCATGCCTGCCAAACTCCAAAAGTACTGTGGTGGGTCATGACCCAACATTCTGCATTCAAATGTTGGATCATAACGCGCGGCATCTTTTAAAGAAAAAATCTGTTTAAAACAATATAAATATCAAAACTATCAGAATTGAATTTGTTAAGTAAAACTGTATGCCCTTATTTCATAGGCTCTTTAATTGGGAAATAAAATATTCTTATTTTATTCAAACATATTTATTTCAAGCTTGCATTGTACTCAGTGCATACAATTTTTGTCGACAAAGGAAATATCTTTTTGTGTGTAAATATGTCAATTATTTGACATAGTTCTCCCCAAAATTTATCAACTGATGTTTTGTCAGGAAGTCCAAAGTCTGGCATCAGCTGATAATCCATGAACTTATTTGCTACTTGTCGAGTGCTTGTTCTTGTAGACCATAAGAATCTCAGACCAATTTGACCAGCCACAATATATTATTTATTATTAATTTTGTTTTTATTTAGGCTGAAAGTGAAACTATGTTTGGTAGCAGTTTAAGTGCTGGTTAACTTTCAATACATGAATGATGTCTTCAAGATGAATAACAATAAAAAAAGCGTTGTTCCACTGCTTTATTTTCCCTGAATTAATTGCGATTTTGTCTCATGTTCAGATGTACAGTCTGCAGACCCCTTTATTTTACTCTCGACTGGACCTAGTATATGACGTCTAACATAATAAACTGCCATATATCTAGATCCAGTGGTGAAGTTTGCAATATGCAGATGCATTTTTAAAGCCTCATACGAATTCTTTCCTTCCTAAGCCGACTGGTAGGTAACGTTTAGTTGGATTCACTGTGCAGGGTCCAGACAAAGACCTTTTCCTTACAAATGATTTATTCAGTCTTTATTACTTAATTACCCGTTTCAGGCGCAAAGAACTCACAACCACAACCTTCACTTTTTGTTTACATTGCCGGGTTATCGGGTCATCTGGTCTAAAACTCGACAGATTGAACAATTAGAGTTTACGCTTCATGAACATGCGCGGGAAAATATTACAAATAGATAAGCGCTACCGTAGATAGGTCTCATTCTGTATGCTGCTGTCAAATAAATAACTGGTTTCATGTTTGTTGTAGGCACTGCTGTTGATTAGCTAAACCTGAACTGGTATATATAACAATAAAAGAAAATATTCTGATAGCCTACAATTTTTCTCCGGAATCATAACAAAATGTCAAATTACATACTGATATTAGTCCGCAAATAGAAATAGTTAAACTCGATATCTTGCCCGAAATTGATGAAAAATGGGCATTTTCTGCATTTCAGATTTGTCCAAAGTTCACTGTTAAATCGTTATACATGCAAAATCTGGAAGATATATCTGCAGATATGCCAATTAATTGTTTTTAGGGATATATAAGTAGTCTTAAAACATTGCTTAGAAAAATAAGGAGTGTTAAATGTGACTCTGAATACCGAAAATCTTACCCCTACCCTAACAAATTCTCCCCAAGGTTGTCAATTTTTTCTCTATGTTCGCATAAAAATAACAAGAACACGCAAAAAGTGTGTTGTATGTGACATTGTAGTATGAATTACTTTATGATTTGGTATTTTAACAGCCAAAAATTAATGAAAAATGGGAATTTTCAACATTCATTGTTCTAACCGATATATAAGTTATCTTAAAACAATGTTTAGAAAAACCAGGAGTTTTCAATGTAACTCTAAATACCGAAAATTTTACCCCTACCCCAAGAAAATGATGCTTAAAATCCCTAAAATATGCCTGTTTGTACATATAAATGAACAAAACATACTAATATTTTTACTTTCTTTTAAAAAAAATGCAGTTGATATATCGCAATATGCAATTTTAAGGCAGAAAATATGGATGAAATAATTTTGGAGGCTTTTATCGAGAAAAATGGGAATTTTCAGCATTTCGGAATTTCACAAAGTTCAAAGTTTAATTGTTGTATAACTGCCCATAAACCACGCGCATGATCTTATTTGTTATATATGAGAGTTTCTGTGCATTTTTGTGTTTGAAATGTTATGTTACCGGACCTTCATACAATGTAAAAGCTTTTCAAACTGAATAAAATGAAATAAATTGTGTTGAAAAAGTTTTTTTATTGGGGGGGGGGGTAATATGTATGCAATTAATGAGAGTTAAGTTAGTCTGAAATGTTCAAAAGCATACTTTCTAACAGCTTAGATATAATGAAACGATATTTTATCAACATTTTTACGTTATATACCAAATTCGTGAAGCTTTTACATCTTTAATGGTGAATAAAAGGATATGGAGTAAATGCACATGAGACAAAGTCTCTACAAATACATGGTAAAAAACAAGCAAAGGAACAACGCTTTTATTATTGTTCTTCATCTTGAAGTCACCATGAGGCCTTCAACAATGAGCTTTGCTCATACCTCATAGTAAGTTCAAGACGGCCCCTAGCACCGGTTTAAGCGGAATTCTTTGCTAATTGCGAGCAACGCTACATCCATGTCTTTCTTGGTCATGGGTGCGGGATTGTCAACAAACATCAATTAAACTGGCAAAGTGCTCTTTAAGTCAAACTGGCAATAATTCTGAAAAACCGAAAATTCCCATTTTTCATAAAATTTCGAGCAGAAGGGCCAAAAAGGCCCCTAAAAAGTTTGAATCTACTTAAATAGGCTTCTACATGTCAGTTTCAGTGAAATACACACACTAATTTGCATTGGACATTATCTTTTTATCTTTTAGAGCCTGAATGTTTTAAATTTTCCCTTAATCTTAAGGGCGAAGGGTGCTAATTTTGTCATTTCTGATCCCACAATAAGTCTGACTCTAAATTTTTTTCACATAATTGATTGCTTACATATCATAAATCATTATTACATTGGCAATTATTAGATATATATTTAAATTTGTACAATCCAGAAGTAAGAAAGTCGAAATTATGAAAATTTTTAAAATTCCGAAAATTCCCATTTTTCAAAAAAAATTATACCGGAAATCAAAATTTTTAGGACTTCAATGGTCTTATTTTTCAACATTATATCACAGCTGATAAGTTAGGCATAAAAAGTAGATAAATAATGAGATTTGTGTATCTGAAAGGAATTGAAAGCTTAAAAATCCTCATTTTCGCAATTTTTTGCAGGAGGTGGGTACATGTTTTGCATCCCTAGATCATAAAAATGGCATAAAGTATCCAAACTTGTGTTCATTGTAAAGTATATGAAATAAGCTTGAATTTGATACCAAATTTCAGTACAACTTACTTATCTACATAAAAAATATGGAGCTTAAAATATGAAATTAAGATTAAACTAAAATGCAAGAATTTTGAATCGTGTACTATTAAAATGACCCATACTGTCTATGCGTGCAGGTTATATTCGTGTTAACATGTTTTATTTTTGAAGAGGGGATATAAAAGGACTGAAAAAAATCGGTCTGGATCATAAGTGGGGGTGCATGGAAAGTAATTTCAACGCATGGCCTATATGACTTGTAAAGAATTTATGCAATGTGGTGTCATAAAGTAAATGTTTCTGCAACAACTGTGCAAGAAAATTGATTGAATATTTTTTTGTTGATATTTTCACTGAATAAAATCAAAGAAAATTGATTTTGTTATGTTATTAATATTACTCAACCGTTAACTGTACAAGTGTTTAATTGGTGATAACATACGTATTTACGTTCAGTGTTTGTCCTATACTAGAATGGTCTATTTGTGGAACAGGATAGTGTTAGTAGGATCTTTTTTCCAAATATTAGGAGTAAAAACACTGGGTAAGTCCATACCAATGTAATCTTAAACCAGACATTTTTATATACATAATATACTTAACATAAAAATATAAAAGCCATGTAAAGTATTATTAAAATGAAAAAAAATCAATCAAAATTATAACTACATGTAATCGACCGTCATGAATATCAAGAAAAATGTCACTCGTCTCGATCAACGCGTGGGATTAAACTTGTTGCGGAACTGTAACTCGTTTAATTCGTCTGTGTTGTTCGACACTGGTGACATTTTTATTGATATTCACGGCGGTCAATTAGTAATACTACAATTATTACCGACTTAATTAAAAATTAAAACTATAATTTATGATAAAAGGGATGATTTTGATTTCACTATTACTAAATATTTTTAGAAAGGATATGGAGTAAATGAACATGAGACTATAACACATATGTTAACTCAAGCTGAAATAATTTTAATGAGCTGTATGGCCATTTCGGAAATAAATTCCTCATCAGCAGCACTAGTACTAATTTCCCTTTTCTTGATGGCGACGTTCCTGCAGCACCATCATACGGGGTTTATATATCTCAACTGGTACGATTCGCACGCGTCTGATCCACTCTTGACGACTTTAATGAACGTAACCTTACTATCACAATCAAACTATTACAACAAGATTACAGATTTCATAGATTAATTAACACATTTAAGAAGTTTTATAGAAGATATGAATATTTGGTATCTGGGTATAATGCGACTCGGAAACAGCTTATTACTAAAGGCATTTCTCGCCCTCGTTTTTACGGAAATATTGTTAAAAAATATCAAAAAATGATTTAAAAAAATCCAGAAAAACTGGGACGTAACTTACATTCCTTACGTAATGGGAGATATTGACCGGATATTCTTCATGATTCCGTTAAATTGGCTTTGGGGTCCATTGACCTGAAGATTTTACAATTATACTGGCCTCTCACTGATAGTGCCGATGTCTACTGAAATCCATGATGATTATTTACCAAATCCTTCGGAAAGTTTTGAATTTGATTATTTTCCGTAGTGCGACAGTGTTTAACCAGCAGACTAGGCTCCTTGAGATAGTCGGCAGTTTAGCGGCGAGCACTCCTCGATCCATTTTTCTAAATTACGTTTTGTCTATTCTTTTCTGTTCAAGATTGTGGTCTTAGAGTTAGTGGTCTTCCTGTATTGGGTTTTATTTGTATGTTTATTATACTATAGGGAAACGGGTTAGAGAGATGGGAGGTTTGGGTACCCATAAACCGGTTTAACCCTACCGCTGACTGTTGCAAGTGCCGGTACCAAGTCCGGCTATCCCGAGTTCCTATCGTTATCTATGTTTGTCTTTTGCCATTTTATTGTTTTTCTTGTGCAGTTCCCTGGTTGGTTGTGACATGTGATTGTAATGTTCGTCCATTGTAAGTGTTTCCTGTTATCTTCCCTTCATTTATTCGCCTAACATTTTTGACAATTTACAGGATATTCGTGTCGGTCAACGCATGGGATTAAACTTGTTGCGGAACTGTAACTCGTTTAATCCGTCTGCATTGTTCGACACTCGTGAAATTTTAATTGATATTCACGACGGACAATTAATTTTACTACAATTATTATCGACTTCGCCTAGCATTATATTTTTCAATTGAGAATATCCTAAAAATTGTTAAATTTCATAAGGTAACCGATGAAAATAAAGGATTTCTAGTCACCGAAGGAAGTGACGTCACAATATCTCGTTAATGCCGTTGTCTTTGGTGGCCTCCATTTTAGTTTAAAAATGAACTTTTCCGAATAAATATCTTTTTCATGTTATTTTAAAAGAAACGCTAGTAGAGGGATATTATTTCTTACAAACTTATAAAAATATGTTTCTTTTACATATACGTTATTAAAGGGGGAACAAAAACAGAGGCTCACGTGAGCCTGTTTTGCTCACAGGTGTACATAACTGGTCTAATAAGATTGTCCTACTGGATCCAATGGTGGCCTCCATTTTAGTTTAAAATTTTGTTAGCAAAATCATGTATCTGGTAGATTATCTTCATGTTCAATGCCTATTTTTTCATATAATCTTGATGAATAAAATGGATTGAAATATTTACTTGTTTACAAATTTTCCAACCGGTTGTGGTGGTAGCCAACTTGGAATTGTGATGGGTACTCAAATATCACTTTTTGGAAAAGAACTATCATGTTAGTGACGATGATGATGATACCAATTATTAATATCAAGTTTTCAAGAATAGAAATTTACAATTATTTTACCATATTGTCCAATGTTAAATTCATAAGCCGCCATCCCGATTTATGATTGGTACTAAAATCATACATTTGTTTGCTTAGCATCAAATTACCATGCATAAATAAATGTACATTTATCAATCGGGTTTCAGTAATAAGGAATTTACAAGATATCCGCATGAAATAGAATGATAAATTTACATCTTTTTAATTCAAACTTGATAAAAGAAATATCGAAAATAATATGAAAAAGGCATTTCCTTCTAAATTTCAGGTTATGTAGATTTAATAGTGCTGATTAATTAAACTTTTTCCGAGATGTCGCTAGAAAATACTGAAATTGTGTCAACAGCTAGTAGGCAGTTATCCTGGAAATACTGATAAACACGATTGTTTCTATATATGTGAATAGCACATTGGACTTTTTTTATGATCACGTGAGTTATAAATACCTACCGTGTCAGCATATCATCATAGATTTTTTGTTTTATTTTTTTAGATTTGCCACGTGAATCAAAACAATTCTTCAAACCTGACAAACTTGGTTTTGACAAGGTAATTCATATGCTAAAAAAGATCAGTAAAAATCGTAAATATACCTTTTGCATCCCTGTCCAAATAGAGGTATCATTTTCTACGATTGATTGATTGATTTATCATTTTCATCTGCACCATGAGACATAAGTTGTCGAAATGCGCATATGCAGAAAATAAATTGCAGTAACTTCGGTATTTTGTTATTTTTTAAATCATCGATATCAAAGCCATATTGATTATATAACGCTTTAACACTATAGATACATGCTCACCTATGACAAGCTGTTCCAAATGATACTTACTTCAACAATATATTTCTTTTTTACAGCAATGACAGGATTTTATTAACACACAAATATCATTACTTATATCATATACTCAAAAAAGAGTATTATATTATGCGTTCCTTGCAAATTGGGGTAATAACGAAATTACAAACAGTGTTGTCCAGATCCGAAGTCCGAGAGATGGTCTAAGAAACCATCCGAAAAATTGTCTACCGAAATTGTCCTGACTTGATACAGGCATTTCAAAA
>MJUU01011790.1:296974-308094 GCA_002080025.1 Modiolus philippinarum
ATAGATTCAGGGATTGGTGTTCTATAATTATGATTTAAATTATTTATTTAGGTCAAACATGTCCCCATTCATAGTTACAAAAAATCAATAACGAGTCGTTGTAGTGCGTATTCTTAGAATACTGTAGTAAATGTTTCGTAGCATTCAAAATACAAATATCGCTATTTGTTCGTTAGAATTTTCGCACAAATTAATTATCAAGCGCAATTTGGCCAATTACAGCGATTTTAAAGACTGAAAACTTCTTAAAAGGCTCTCGCTTCGCTGTTGCCTTTTAAGAAGTTTTTACGCCTTTAAAATCGAAATAAGTGGCGATGAATAGCAATGAAATCAACATGCGAAATCACACAATCCGATTATTTTCACGTATTACGGACTATAACTTAATACATGCAGACGTATGCAGTAGTTCTTTGGATGACTACGAAGTTTTGCCACATGTAGAATTTCAGGGCTTCGAGATTCAGCTCCATCGGAGCTTTGATTTAAAATTTGTTCTTTCAAATGATTTAGTAATTTACCGATAACAAGAATAAGAAAAGTTTTGTTTCTGATAAATCAAATATTGTCTCTAATAATAGACTCACCTTCAAGTGGACTCGTCCATTATTGTCGACAATATTTTTCGTACCAAAAAAAAACTTCAATTATTCTATGTTTATTTGAATGCAGTTTATGTTTTATAATTTATATAATCAATGAACTCATGAAGTTTACCAATCGAGGGTATTTTAACGACACGTCCTAGCTGAGGTCTACGATATTATTGAAAAATAAAAGACTTATTCTAGTCTTGGTTCGGTCATTAAAACTCATAAAACATTTTATAACTGCTTTATAATTGACAACACACACAGTGTGACTTTTTTACTTCTTGATGAAAATTGATTTCATTTTTTATGCAGACAGTTGGACAACCAGAGAATACAGAATTACGGGGTGAAAATTTTGCCAGGATACCTTGATAAGAAATATGAACGGTGTGTATTGTACGCAAAAACTTTAAACAGCTAAATATTTTTTTACGTCTTCCAAACATGTTTATATTCCGACCATTGATTTTCTGTCATTGATAGAAAGCATTCAATATTGTTTATTCAATAGTGCACGAACAAACTCAGAATTGTCATGAAGTGCGGTTAGTTTTCTCATACGTTGAGAAAGAAAAGAATGGTATTGTTCAGCTACTTATTGGATAAATAGAGATTCATACATGGCCTTTTCCATATCAGCACGGTTATCATCCCGAGACCCCCCATATCAGCCCTCGACTGGCGCCTCGGGCTGATATTGGTCGAGGGATGATAACCGTGCTGATATGGAAAAGACCATGTCTTAATCTGTCTATCATATCCTTCCAATTAGAAGTTATCATCACACCCGGGCCGAAATAGTCATATCGCCTGTCTGATATGGATATTTCAGAACGAGGCGGTCTGATATTGCCATATCAGACTGGGTATATGATATGGACCGTTTACTTCTGGCTATATTACATATGCAGAACAGAACATATCTTCGCTAAGTATGCAATAAATTTTGTTATAGAAAGATTAATATAAAATGAAGCATTTCTTTCCAGAATTTAAAACTGAAAATATTGGAATGTTTTATTCATATTTTAGTTCACAAAATGTATCACTGTTCTTAAAGCATTTTACAAAGTAATGGATCGGCTTATGTATATATCAATAAATATTATTATACGTTGGAAGATTTTTCCATAACAAAAAATAATTGAATAATTCAGTCGATCATATTTGAGATTTTTATTAAAGCTGCAAGGTTTATTATCCCAAAAATGTCATTTAGCTGAGAATATTACAATTTTTACACTATTACCCCAAATTTGAGAATCTGAATCAATTATGCGGTTGACGGTACAATTTTTAACTATACTAAAGCGCCTTTTCACACAGATTGTAAACGAGCAGACGTCAACAAGCCAACAATGTTTGCTGAAGTGCCAGAAGACGACATATCCTCTCTTTTTGAGGAAAAGACTCGAAATCTATGAAGACATGCATAAATCGGAGCGTAACAAATTTCAGAAAATGTCTCAGAGATGATTCGAACTTTGAAAGATTTCCGAAACAGAAATTGAATGAGACTTTTCTTTGCATCACTACAAAAGAAAATCGATGTACAAAATCTAAAGAAAGCGTCTCTTACTAATATCAGGTACGGAATATCTAAATATCTCAAGGAAAAGTGCTCTATTGACATGAACACTGACATTTGGTTTGCAGGTGCCAACAATATTTTAGGGCAGTTGTTGTGGATTTTAAGAAAATGCTATGCAGGAACTGATCATAAACATCCAATTTCACTAGATGATTTAAGAAAAAATTTACAATGTTGACTACAAAAAGTCACTATGGATTACAGATGAAATTCTGGTTTGTCATAACTTTTTTTTCGTGTTTAGGCGACGACAGAAAAACTTGCGTTTAATGACTTAACAAATCTTCTCCTCAAAAACCGATTATAGTGGCCGTGAATATTTTTTTCAGTAACTAAATTAATATTACAAAAATCATCGTGAATCTGCAACTCCAGATGATACAATAGGTGAAAGTGGGATGTATTCCATCGTAAATGATCCACTATGTCCTGTTCTTTCTTTTAAACTGTACCTGTCGTGAGCAAACTTCATCCACAAATGTATGATTAATGAAAAAGACCAAGAGATAATTTCAACACAGAAGATACAATTTTGTATTGAAAAACGCCATTAGGGAAAACACTTTTCCTAAAATGATGCCTGGTACATCTCGAGCGCTTAACTTTCTCAGAGGTACAAAAACCATTCAGTGCGGGCAACTTCTATATGGACAATGCCGGCGTGGAGACGAGACACATCATGCGGACAAGTGGTCACTGTAGCGAATCTTCAATTCGAAGCTACTCAAAGAGACTCAGCTAATCTAAACAGAGAGAAATGTCTGACATTTTTGCTAAGACACTGATACTTCAGATAACCACGGCACCTAAAATTTGGAAGACCAGAAACTCAAAGATGTTTAAAAACTGATAGAGAACAAATAACCAATATGATCTAAATGTAAAGCCAAAATTAGCTAAGGACAGAGCTTTGCATGAGGGAGATACTCCTTAGTTTTCAACAAAACTTACTAAAAGTTAGATATTGTAAGGTTCCAAATATAATCGGCTTTCGGGTCAGCACCGAAGTACTGACTACTGGGCTGGTGAATACCCTCGAGGACTATAACAGTCCACCAGCAGTGGCATCGACCCAGTGGTAACAGATAACTAAATACCGAAGTTACCGTGAATTTACTTTCTGCATATGCGCATTTCGACAACTTATGTTTCATCAGTGCAGATAAAATCTAAAATTTGGAAGACCAGAAACTCAAAGATGTTTAAAAACTGAAAGAGAACAAATAACCAATATGATCTAAATGTAAAGCCAAAATTAGCTAAGGACAGAACTTTGTATGAGGGAGATACTCCTTAGTTTTCAACAAAATTTACAAAAAGTTAGATAATGTAAGGTTCCAAATATAATCGGCTTTCGGGTCAGCACCGAAGTACTGACTACTGGGTTGTTGAATACAACAATGTTCCAACAAATGATCTGAATGCTAATGAAAATTATTTCTTATTTGGGCTTGGTTCTAATGAAATTGAAAGTTTATGAACAGACCAAAAACGGTTTTTCAAGAATTACCTACACTCAGCCGAACTCGCAATTGCACCTAAAAGTACATTGCTTGACAAGGAGGAATTACATGTGCCAGTAACATTGCCGACAAATATACAAATGTTGAATAATGTGCAGTCATGGTGAAACAATTCAACGCTAAAGTTATGTCCAGCAATTGTGTATTCAAAAGTAACATGAAAATCAAAAGGTATCTTCCCTGTTATTTACATGTTTCAATTGATGTTCTTATTAACATTTGTTGAAAATACTGTTTTGTTTTATTTTCAATGTGAAAAGATGCACAAAAACTCCAAAACATAATAGTCTTTGTATAATGTATATATCAGGTTCTGAAAAAATTCAAAAACAACAAAACAAAATTGGTCATCCCGCATCCATGACATAATAAACATGGATGTAGCGTTGCTCGACATCCAGCAATGAATTCCGCTTAAACCGGTGCTAGGGCCGTCTTGAACTTACTATGAGATATGAGTTTAGCTCATTGCTGAAGGTCTCATGGGGACTTCAAGGTGAAGAACAATAATAAAAGCGTTGTTCCATTGCTTGTTTTCCTGCGTATTTGTGGAGATTTTGTCTCATTTGCTTTTACTCCATATCCCTTCATTGCTTGCTTAGCTATAGCTTTTCCCATCACTTTGTGTCAGTCTTGAGTAACAAGCAAAATAAAGAATAAAAACCAAATAATCTGAGATGGTCATTGATTGGAAAAATGCTAAAAAAACAACAAACAAGCACAGCTCATTGTTGAAGGCCTCGTGGTGACTTCAAAATGAAGATCAACAATGAAAGCGTTGTTCCATTCCTTCGTTTTGCCATTTATTTGTAGAGGCTTTGCATCATTTCCATCATCCCTTCAGAAATTCTATGGCCGTCACCATGACATCATTGACAGATATGACGTGTCTGTGTCCCAAATGAAAACGGACATTTTCAGCTAAATTTCACGTCTTCACGGATTTGACATAACCGGATTTGACTCAACCCCAGATTGACTCACTGATAGTGTGACGGNTGCCACTCCCGGTTTTCATGGGAGTTCACACTATGAGTGCCTTAGTTCTTAATGTTATCTTTTTATTTCCGTGCATTGTAGCTGTCACGTCCTTGTTTTGTCTTTGTTTTTATCTGTTACCGTTTCTGCCATGTCTTTGGACTTCGATTTTTGTAGTCATCGCTTCCCTTGTTCCTTCGGTATTCTACTGCCGTTGTTGCATCAACTCCATATCCTTTCATTAGTTTAACAAAAATAGGAGTTCTTAGTTTAAACGTATTTATTTGAGAAAAAAACATACATGTATTATACATTAATGAATTACTATAACAAAAAAGGATTCAGAAACAAGCATAGCAATGCTATATATATCTGTCTCCTTATGAATTATATACAATATGATCGTACAATAAATTGCATGCTTAAAAATATGTAAGAAATCTAACATAAATTATATATAAAGAAAATTTGTTGAAAAGGGTGTATAGGGAAAAAATAAAGAAGAGACTTAAATATCATATATTTAATTATAATATTTTGAAAGAGTCTAAAAGTATTTGTATGAGATATTAAATGACTCAAGAAATAAATCATTTACTTTTACTGATAAAATTTTGAAAGATTCTAAAGATTTCACAATTTTGTTCATCTGATAGATAAGTTGATCCATAAGTAAGAAGATTTGTGTCAACTAAAATATTTAAGTTCATGTTCCTAAGAGAGGTTAACATATCTTGTCTACTAAAATGGTATCTATTACAATGAAAAAAATAATGCTGAACAGATTCAAATCACCACATACACACTTGGGTGTTTCGACTAGGTTTTTCAAAAACAGATGTTCATTCAGAGAACTACAGTTCATTCGTATCCGTGCATGTAATACTTGACCAAGTCTGCTACCAGTATAATAAAAAGAAGGAACTTTGGAATTTTGATTTACAATCTGTCGCTTGAAAGAGAAAAATTATTCTGTTTGGCGTATTTTTTGGGATAACTTATTCCAGTCTTTAATCGTAGAGGACAAGAAATAATAAGGGTATAAATGAGAGGGCGGACAGCTATTTAGGGAGGTGGGAGACGAGGGGGTGGGAGGTGGGAGAACAGGGTGAAAATTAGATGGGAGGTGGGAGAAGAGGGGGAGGAGGGAGAAGAGGGGAAGGGAGGAGGGAGAAGAGGGGGAGGGAGGTGGGAGAAGATGGGAAGGGAGGAGGGAGAAGAGGGTGGGAGAAAGAGAAGAGAGGAAAGGAGTCGGGAGAAGAGGGGGAGGGAGATGGGAGAGAGGAATACCCTGTCCGCCCTCTCATAAATTTGTATGGGTTCGTACTTCTTGTAGATTTGATGATTGGCGTGTATTATACTGGTGTTGCGTACCAACGATATTCGGAATTAGATCAACTAAGTACTCGGGGGTTTTCTTATTCATCATTTTATGAAAAAGTAAAAGTCTGTGATTCTTTCGTCTGTCAGTCGATTTCTCCCGCCTAGTCTCATCGTACAGTTTTTGGTAAGATGTGAGTTAGCCCCCCCTGTAACTAAGCTGTACGGACTCTAGTTTATTAATCAAACTTAAGTTATTGGTATCCCAAATGACATCGGCATATTCTAGTACAGGACGGACAAATGAGATATACATTTTCTCAATGACAAATCGATTAAAGGTAAATTTGAATTTCCTCATGATATTCAGTCTTGCATATGCCTTACCAATAATGTAATCAATATGGTTATGCCATGATCCATCATCGGATATAATTACTCCGAGATGTTTATGAGTGGACACTGTCTGTATTATTGAATGTTAAGTAGAAGAGGGGGTGAACAGGTTTATTTGTCTTTCTAGATATAATAGGAGTTCTCGCTGTCCCTTTTCGTCTGCGTGTGAGAACCGAACCGTCAATCCAAGGACAATGGCAACATTTGAAACAACAAAGAAACAGACACACAACATTAGTACAGCACAGAAAAGTAAAATGAAGACGTACACAAAGATGAACAACACGGACCCAATAAAAAAAATGGGTGAGATCACGTGCTCTGGTAGAGTAAGCATCCTCTGCTTCTTATAAGACACCTGCAGTGTCGGACATGTCAAATCCGGTAGTAAGGTCAAATCCCGTAGAGGAAACAACAATTCAACTTTTAAAGAGGAATATATGTCGTCGGCTGGGAAACAAATATTCCATAGCGGTCCACAAGATGGTGATGTCGACCAAAAAACTTCTGGATGCATGACTTAATTTTTTTGGTAACATACCCTTGTTTAAGTAGCCTATTTGTGAGCAACCAGGCTCTATCAAAGAAGTCACTGTATCGACCACATGCTCTTGAATAGTGAATGAGCTGTATGTCGGCGCTGTTGGAGTGTTGCTACAACGAAAAGGGAAGTTGACTATTGGAAAAGTGAAGTCATCGCGTTTGTCGGACAGTTTAGTTTGAAGTCTACCTCTGTTGTCAATTACAAAATGATGATCAAAGAATGTGGAATTGTCTGTAGTATCTTTAATTTCGAGCTCTTTTGGATAAATAAGATAAAGAAAATCACCAAAGCGAGGGTTGTTTAGTGACAAAATGTCGTCTATATAACGGAAGCTAAAATTGAAGGATTGTGCCAGCTCAGTATTTTATCTTTATTTTGGAAAAGCCCTTTGATGAATTCAGCCTCATAAGAGTATTGTGTAAATGTTTGTTCAAACCGAGCGGATTTCCTTATCTAAAACATTGCTGCAATCTAAATAAACAATTCTTAAAATAAACAAATATTTTATTATGCAGGTGTGAATTCCACAAGTTATGAAATTTAAATCAAGTACACAATAAATATTTTCAAGTCAAATAACCTGCATAATGTCAGTATTTTAGCAAAAATATCAACAATTTACAATAAGCAATAATGTGAAACTAAATTCCAAAGTACAGGACGAAAATAGTTGGGCTACAAAAATTCCATATATCGGAAAAATCAAGTCACGGCATTCACCGTTACAAGACTCAATATATTCCGAACATGTCTTTAAAATATTACTGCAAATTCTAAGTGAGTTAATTATACTATAACTAATCCGAGATTCTGATTATCGCAAAATATTCAGCGAATGATCGAACAACGCAGTGAATTACAGTGTTTTTCGATCATGAGTTGAATATTTTCGATAATTATCCTGAACAGGTCAGGAAATCGGAAAACACGTCTGATCTCTGGGGCGAGTAATTTCAAGCTACCAAGTTGTTTTCCGGAAACTCCCCTAGAAACGTTAAGTTGTTGACCACGGTAAATTTAGCGCCAGATTACATAGTTTAGCGGATCTCGAAAAGCTGTCATTTAACATAAAAATTATGCAGGTTATTAATCAATCTATCACAATATCTTTTAATTCCATTCAGTTACAACGAACATGCACATGTCAAAATATCGGTCTTATTTATAGAAAAATAATATTTTTAGAATAAGAACGATAACTCTTACTCGAAATAGAACAATGTTTACAAGGAAGTAATATGTATGTACGGGTAATGAACTGAGCTTTATTCATCGATACAGAAGTAGGGTAAACATCAATTAAAAAGTCAATTGTTCAGAGAACAATTGCAAGGTCTTTCACCAGTTTTCACCATGATTACATGTTTGAGTTTGATTTTATTGTCTATTTCAGTTCAAAATGTGGTGTAAACAAAAGTTCTGATCTTTATAAGTCTTTTGCTCAACGGTTGCTAAGGACTTTTTCGAAAAATTAGCTTGTTGCTAAGGACAAGAAAGTCACTTCCGGTTGGCAATGTCATTTATTTCCTCTTTACATTACAAATTTTTTGCATATGGTTGCTAAGGACTTTATGGCAAATAACGTTGTTGCTAAGGACCTTCACCTTTGACCTTGACTCCATTTTGTTGGCCATATTGAGCCGAACATTTTACCTGTTTATAGTTTCTCTGTATCTTTAATACTTTTTGAGATATAGGCAAAAAACTCTAAAATCTGACCTCGAAAAATGGTTTTTGGGCCATAGGTCCAAAATGAATGGTCCAATTATTTTGGACCCCAGTGTCAAATGTAGACCAATGAGAGAACATTTTCTCAAATACATTTGATCATCTATCTCTTACAGTTTACGAGTTAAAGCGATAACAAGGCAAAAGGTCATCGGTGACATTTTTAGATGGCCATGTATCACTTATTAACAATGGTGAAGGTTTCAGGTCTTTACGACTTATCGTTTGGGAGTATTAAGCATTTACGGAAACTCAAAATCTTTCAAAGGGCAATAACTCATATAAAGAGTCGTCGAATCTCTTCGGACCAAATGTTACAAAGTTGCGTCTCATGACAATGACCATTTTTCTCATTTCATGTTTTCAGTCATCTTTTACGGTTTACGAGTTAAAGCGATAACAAGGCCTAAGGTCATCAGTGACCTTGACCGTTGACCTTTGACCTTGATATTTTTAGATGACCATATATCACTAATTAACAATGGTGAAGGTTTCAGGACTTATCGTTTGGGAGTATAAAGCATTAACTGAAACTCAAAAACTCTCAAAGGGCAATAACTCATATAGAGTCGTCGAACCTTTTCGGACCAAATGTAACAAAGTTGCGTCTCGTGAAGATGAACATTTTTGTCATTACATTTGATCAGCTATCTATAACGGTTTCCGAGTTTATCTGATAACAAGGTCAAAGGTCAAGGTCAAAGGTCACCGATGACCTTCAACCTGGTACTCAAATTGAAGGTCTCTTTGCACTGATCATTTTAAATATATATGTTTACTATAATATCTGTTACGGTTTAAAAGTTATTTGCAAAAAAACAATTTACCGAAACGCGTCAAGGGCTATAACTCAAAAACGGTTCACCGCAGAGTTTTCCTTTGAATGTATCAAATGTAGATCTCAATGAGAGGAGTCTTTTTGCAATATAATGTTTTCAGAAATTTTTTATCGTTTCCGAGATATCGCGATAACAAAATTTCAAATGGCAGCCATTTTGAAAATGGCGGACGAAAAAAATTTTTGACCCCAGATTTGTATTTATAACCATGAAAGCTACCTGGAAACCAAATTTGGTTGAAATCCGATAACTTTGAGAAATTTGCATATTTAGGGGTCAAAAACGCGTAACCGGGGTCGCGACCCAAAAAAAAAATTTTTTCATGATAAATCATCCTTAGGATGTATGCAACATTTTCCACATCTCAGATTTTTGATATCGGTTACGGTTTCTGAGTCTATCCGATAACAAGGGTTTTCGGAGTGGGGGAGATAACTCCGTTACTAAAAATAGCTCAGTATGCTGCCCTCAGTTTTAGGGTCCCACACTGATGTCGATTTATCACATCAAGTATCGAAATGGTATGTCGCGTAGTTTCGAAGCTTGAGTTGTGGCGGATGAAAAAAAAATAATAATAATCGGAAGAATAACAGTAAGGTCTTTCACTGTGGTGAAAGACCTTAATTACGGCAACTAGAAGGCAGAACAAATGAATTTCATATAAACAGAATAGAAATAAACTCTTTATAAGCAAAAATCTATATTTACAACAAGAGTGAGAAACCAGATCGGTTAGAAGAGGTGCACAGTTTGTGGTGGGAATTGCGATAGTCTGTTGAAAAACAAGTCTTCCAAACTGGACAAATGTATTGTTGATAAGAAACTCTAACATTTTAATTACTCCTTCCTCTGAATATTTTTTCTCTGAGTCGGAGTCACTTTTCACAAAGTAGACTTGTTCTCTACCTACAACAATGTACCTATATCCTCGTTCACCGTTCTTACGTGAGAATCATCTATGAATTAAACATTTCAGCCGAAATGTTAGTTGTTCATGAGGAATGGTAGTGTAAAATGTAGAGAAGTCGAAAGTTTAAAGTCTAAAATCGTTTAAAAATAGCAAAGTCTGGGGTTGGCACCTAAGGTACCATTCTCGACTTCGAAATAGGAAAAATGAAAGGATATGGAGTTAATGTACATGTGACAAAAACGCACACAATATATAGAAAATTCCAGTTTATCAAGGACAGAGATATGCATACTTATCATATTTGTTTTAGTGCGCAACACAAATGACGTTGAAATTTCGTACAGATTTACTTGCATTGATATGCTGTTTCGATTGAATAAAAGACAGAGCCAGGGATAAAACCGTTACCGAGTAGTCATGACCGGATGGACGAACCCAATAGACCTTTCTCGAGTGTCTATATTAGTGATTTTAACAACATTACAGACTATTTGGATAGTTTTTAAGATTAAGTAAATACAAAATTATATAAGAAATGGCTGATAATTGTGAAATATTATATTTTATGTTAAAAAAAAGTTTTCATCTATTTTTAGTGTGATAACATTAGGCGAGATTGGATGTGCACTGACCCATTACAGCATATGGGAAGACGTAAGTACTTTACTGTTGTCATTGTTTATATCCCTAAATTTCAT
>MJUU01011790.1:317839-344024 GCA_002080025.1 Modiolus philippinarum
TCTGCAATGAGAGGTGCACAATTAGTACCCATGGGGATTCCAATGACCTGATGATAAACAATGGTGCCGAAACGAACATAAATGTTGTCTAGCAAGAGATTCAGTGCCTTAATCATATCATCACATGTCCAGGAGCAATAATTGTTGTAAGAGATATTGGAGAAGAATCCTTGCGTTTTGTTGCAGCAAATAAACTGAAGACCCGAAAATTTAAAAGACCATTTAATAAGTTCACCCAATTTAGATTTAATCAAATTATGCGGAAGGGTTGTATAAAGTGTAGAAAAATCATAACTGTCAATAGATGAAACTGGTCTATCTATAGATTGTAATTTATCTAAAACTTCAATAGAATTTTTTACACTCCAAAAGTAATTTACACCAGAGTTTTGATATGTTTTCTCACAATAGTTTTTGACTAACTCCTTTATACAAGTGAGTGCACTGGTTAAATTGATGGACAAATTTGTGGTAGCACAATTACTTGAAGCCGAAATGAAACGATGTTTGTAGGGATTTTTGTGAAGTTTAGGAATCCAGTACATAGTAGGTAGGGTGTTATCTTTAGTGGAACTTTGAGTGTTTCTGTATCCTTGTAATGTTGTGTGGTGAGTGTTTTCTCGTCATAATTTGTACGTTCAAAAGTGCTACACTTTGCCAATTCGTTTTTTTTTTGGACATCGATATAGTATTTTTTTCAGATGATGGCAACGTTGTTTGAAGCTTTGTCGACAGGTGCAAACACATATTTCTCACCGAGTTCTTTCAGTTTGGACTTAATTCTGTTAACAGACAGCTTAGATGGTGACTCATAATAATTTTCTTTATAGAAATTAATTTTGTTGGTGACTTTACTAATGATTTTATCTTTAAACATATTAAGAGCATGTTTGTCTGCACTTTCTCGTTTGCACCATTTTATACAATAGTTGGTTACCGAGTCTTTAATAATGTCGAAACAAGCTTGCCAGTTTATTTTCGAAGGTGGGCGATATTTAGGCCCTTTTCTAAAGAATCGTCTAACTTCTTTGTCTACAATAATGCTCAAGTCCTCCGTTAATATATGCCCACAAGGGTCATAGCGATAAGGCGAAGTGGAACAGTCACAGCTGTGTCTGTTTCTTTGTTGTTTTCGATGTTGCCATTGTCCTTGGTTTATTCGTTTTGGATTGACGGTTTCGGTTCTCACTTACTTACCTATCTAGGGAGGTAGATAATAGTTTAAAAAGTGGTGCGTTTCTCGTGTTACTCAGTATGTTGGCTTGGGCTTCAAGATGCAGAACAACAATAAAAGCGTTGTTCCATTGCTTTTTACCATGTATTTGTAGAGACTTTGTCTCGTGTGAATTTACTCCATATTACTTCATTTCTTATATTTTAGTTTTATATTAATTTCACTTAATTGAGACTGCTAACTGATTACAGTGCGTAACTTTTGTAAAATGTTTATATTAATTTCAATTAAATGAGACTGCTAACTGATTACAGTGCGTAACTTTTGTATAATGTTTATATTAATTTCACTTAATTGAGACTGCTGACTGATTACAGTGTATAATGTTTATATTGATTTCACTTAATTGAGACTGCTAACTGATCACAATGCGTAACATTTATGTAATGTTTATAATGATTTTACTTAGTTGAGACTGATAACTGCATGATCAGTTTTCCTCCAAGGTATATACAATATTCACAAGATATTATTTGACTGCATTTCATCTGTAAGGAGGACTGTCAGAACAATTCGAATAAGCACCATCGTTCTGTATAATTATATCTTTGTATTATATACCGAGTCTTCTTTGAAAATGATCATTTTTGGGGGGAAAATTATCTGTGAAATATGTATTGCATGGTTAACAAAAATTAATCCCATTTTCTAATTTTAAAGTTATTTAGGGAGGCAACCTTTGTATAATTCAGTTGACGAGAAAGTGAACGGTACAGATTTCCTTTTTTGGCCTGATTATTCATATTGGGCGGTAGCATATGCTCTCTCCAACAAAGGAGCAAGAAAACTAATACAACAGAAACCGCTCAAAAAGTTGGTACCAGTTGATGAATATCTAGCAATTTTGACTGACAAGCATCCAAAGTAAGTGGATAAAACAGCTCAGTTACATATATTTGCTTGCACCGCTAGCTTTTGCGATTCAAATTTGGCTATTCCGAGTTCTTTTTTTATTTAAGTAATTGAAATAAAGCTTATTGTTCAAATACAAAACATAACATACTTAAGTATGAAGTAAGTCAAACAAGCTTTTCAATTGGTACGACTTCTGCCTCATTCCTACCTCACCATATCTCGTCTGAATTACGTAAGCAACCATTATAGACTGGCTATATTGAAATCGGAATCAAGTCGGGCAAATGGCAAAATAATAATGAAAAGATGTGGAGTAAATGCACATAACACACTTTCTCTACAAATACATAGCAAAACCAGCCCAAGGAACATTTTTTCTCTATCAATGGGAAACCAAAGACGAAAACTGAAACTTAAAATCAGGTTCTACCACCGGAGCTTTTAGTATTTTCCAGATTTGTATTAAAACTACGCATTTGGAGCTAAGCAGTCCAGCGTGGGTTCAGAAAAATTGTGTGTGAACCGGCAACTGCTGTTGAACATCAGCAACACTTGTTTACCTGCCGCAGGGTAGATATATATCTGCTTTGTTTTTCACTTCATGTGATAGATTAATTTGTGTTTGTTGACAATCCCGCATCCATAACGTGAAAAAAAACATTTACATAGCACTGTTCGACAATTAACCAAGAATTCCGCTCGTACCGGTGCTAGGGGCCGTCTTGAACTTACTATGAGGTATGAGCAAAGCTCATTGTTGAAGGACTCATGATGACTTAAGATGAAAAACAACAATAAAAGCGTTGTTTTCTTGCTTGTTTTTACCATATATTTGTAGAGATTTTGTCTCATGTTCATTTACTCAATATCCTTACATTCACCATTGCCAGCGATTTATTGGTGCATGACTTTCATATTTTACCTAGTGAGCAGTTTTTATCAGTGAAAAGGAGAGCAGGTTAATCAATTTTCGTAATACGACAAAAAGTTAAAGATCGAGGAACCAAAGTTATTAGTGTCACAAAAGAGAAGGGTGGCCACATCTCAAGGATAGGGAATCTGCATTTCAGAGCTTCTTCGCAACTTTATTTCAATAATGTATACCTTAAATTTGTTTCAAGATCGAAAAACCATCCTAATACAATCTGTACAATGATTATAATCAACCGATGCGACACTCAAACTTAACTTGAAAAAGAAAGGAAGTGGGGTAAATGTCAAGGAGACAACATCCCATATCCAGGTTAAAACGACCCAAAACAAAGTATATTGGGGTCACCGTACAACAAAAACATGCATTGGTTTATGCTGGAATTAAATTCACAGTAACTTCGGTATTTTGTAATTTCTTAACCATTTTGTGCGCATCCGAATCTTCAATTTTAAAGCAAAACTCATATTATCAAAAGAAACATTGTAAATGTGAAAAAGATATGAAATGGTACTTAATTCCTGCTCATAAATGTATCTTTATTTAACAGCGACTATTGGAAGCAACGTTTCAGTCCCAGAAATCTAATTGCAGTGTCTACAAGACCATTACTAATTGAACCTGCATGGTTTGCAGATGAGAAAGGCTACGTCACAGATACAGTGTGGTCAGCAATATACAATGATACTAGCAAATAAAAGTTTTCGTTTAAGCTTATATTTTTTTCAAACGATAAACGGGATTTGTGGACATACGGGAAACTGATCCGGAGCTCTAAGATGCATAATAAAATCTATTATCGGCAGGATTTTGGGGAGTATTATTTCTGGCATTCGTCTGTCGCTTTAAAAACCTTTGGGTAAACTGCAACTTTTGTCTTATTTGTATAAGATTGTTGAACAATAAATAAGGCGTAGCATTAAATCTTATAAAATGTTCAAAATATCAATAAAGATAGTTTCGAGAGTTAGACATTATATGCAAAGTAAGGCGAACTAAAGTGAAAACAAGGCTACAGTACACCTGTATATACATTATGCAAATGTATATTGATTACTAGGTAATTCATTTCTAATGTTGTTTTGTGTAAATTCAAAGCAAATCCTTTAAATTGAATGGTAGTCTTAAGAAAATAAAAAAGGTAAAATGAAACACCTACAATGGCTGAAAAATACTGTTACATGCCACAATATTGCAAGGAACTGCACAATAAAGCCACAACAAACTGAAACAACGGTAGGACAGCCGGACATGGCACCGGCAAGTTGTATTGTCGTTTTTTAGGTAATTTGCAATGTCTAAATTTTACAAAATTCTGTTTAAAACTAAGGAGTATCTCCCTCATGGATAGCTCTGTCCTTAGCTGAATTTTGCATTTCTGTTTACATTCTTTTTGTTATTTGTGCTATATCAGCTTTTCCATGTTTTTCGGTTGAGGGACTTCAAAATGTTTTGGTTTCATCTGCACTGATGAGACATAAGTTGTCGAAATGCGCATATGCAGAAACAAATTTACTATAACTTAAGTATTTTGCTATTTCTATTGGAAAAGGAAACAACTTTGTTTCCCTGTTGGAACAATACTGATAAATTACAGGAATGACACGTACGATCTGAGAATTGCATGTTAATGGATAACCTACTCTCATGTATCATTATCAATAAAGAAAACATTCTTCAGTCTGCAATACTTCCCACCCAACATAAACAATATATACAATATAGTAAAATAGGTCAAATTGGCTGAATATAGTGCAACAAGTTACCACCTGCCTATTTCTGTACTACTGGTGCAATGTATTCTACCTACAGAACCTTACAGAACCATGTGCAGCTGAGACTGTTGTAGTATTTGATAGGGGAATAATATTAAATTTTATCCTTTCCTTGGAAAAGATTTTTTTTTCATCTATATATATATATATATATATATATGTGTGTGTGTGTGTGTGTGTGTGTGTGTGTGGCAATAAGCAAAATAAGGCATTTCAGGAAATAAGCCTAATGCCTGAATATTTTAGGCAATAAGTAAGTGCCTAGGCATTAGCTTTTTGCCTAGGAAATAGGTTTAATGCCTGATTTTGCTTACTGCCGCTAACATATACATTTTTTTTATATGATTTCGTTGAAAGAAGTTAAACTCTAGATAATTTTAAATACAGTAAAATGAAACAATATTCAAAATAAATCGGAAAACGAATACTACAGAAAAAAGTAAGAAAGGGCAAAAAAACATGTCAATTTATATTTACAGAGATTAAAACAACCTTACACAGACAACACAAATGGACAAAAATACACCAGAACGCAACGAAACATAAGCACTAATAGTGTGATCATGACCTCTTACAAAATCTGAAGGTATTATCAGATGCAGCGGAAGGGTAAACATATTCTGTTCCACCACACTACCAATGAAAGTAAATTATTTCAACATGCAACTTATGGAAATGTTATTTAAATAGTTAAGAAGTGTTGGAAGAACATTTCAGCAAAATATAAAATAACTATTGTTGACGGGGTTTTATTTTGATGATATAAATAAGACTCGGAAACTTTCCTTCACAACATGGGTACTTTGTGTACTTCCTAACAACATCGCTACCAACTATATCGTACATGTTGTTATTCTCAAATTCTTGAAATTCTACAGCAGGTTCCGCTGGTACAAGATCGACTTTCCTGGTAGTGTAGGTCCATGATGAGAATTTAAATAAGCAATCGATGGTTCCATTTTGTGATAGTTTACAATCATATGAAGATACACGTTGTTGAGGTCCATAAACAACATGACCATTTCTTTTAATATAGGCATTCCCTTCGAAGTAATGTTGATTGGCAGCTGGACTATTATGCAGAAATAAAAATACAATTTGCTTACTAGTATTTGTAGGAATTCATATCTAAAATAAATGGTAGATAATAAGAGCGCTCCAATTATGCCAAAATTTGATTTCAAATATTAACTCTTTAATAGTTTATAAAACTGGGTATTTTTCCAGTAATAGCATTCTACTAATTACTTTTTTTTTGCTTTTACTACAACATAACAATATGTGAGATACTGTGTAATTTTGTTTTTCTTGGGGTCCACCTCCACATCTATTTTCATGGTTTTCATAAATATAATTATTTCGTGAATACTTAAATTCGTGGCTTAGAATTCTATGCATTTTAAAAAAACTCTCGGAAACAATGCCTTTCGTTGGATCTTTATTTTGTTGTTTCTGCAACCACGAAATCAACGAAAATGTGTACACCTCGAACAACAATATTTTCACAGTATTTAAAAGACAAAAAGCAAAAAATAATCGCATTCAATCTTGGCGTATTGGTAATTGATTATTAGATTGTATCGACACAATTCAAATGTTTTCAGAATTACAGAATGATGTAATTCACTAACTTAAGAGAAAAGTTGCAGTGTTTCAATGTTAGTTGTGCAAACGGTGCCCTCGCAACAGACCAAGGTGCTGGGGTTTATAAAAGGTAATGAAACGAGGACGAAGTTTTAATTTAATTGCTGAAAAAAATAAACTTGATAAAGTCGAGAAATCAAGCATCACAACCTGCTGCTAACGGACTGAAATGCATATTAGGAAGTATTGTATTGAAATATTTCAAAGAGACAATATTTAATGTGCATAGAAACCGGTGTGAAAAAATGTTTCTTATAATTTATAAATTAATACGTGAGTCTTGTGTGACATATTTAAGAATTTGTAACTGTTTTTAAATAGTGGCACATCCTATTTTGAAAGATTTCTGCAACTGTATTGCATTAAGCTAGAATAATATTGCATAATTGGTTGATTTAACGCTAAGTGAAAAATATTCAGGTTGAAACGAGATAATTGATAAGTATTATGACGTAGGTAAATATAACAAAAATTACTGAAGAACACAACTGATTTTTGCCAATAGAGAATAGTTTTTCTTCCGTAAAGGGCTGTTTCCCGTGTAAGACAACCATCACCAGACACTTGGAACCTATTATTTCGGAGAATATAAATAAATGGAATTCGTTATCAACAAATATTTTGTACATAATTTTATTTTGATAATTTCTTAACAATCTAAATTGTTAAAGTCTAGTTTCAATATCTTAGTTTTAATTAATTGTCTTTCAACAAATTCGTGGATTTTAGTAATCTATAATCCTTAAAAGGATTCCATTTAGACAGTGACTGAATATGCTTTGGACAAAATGTTAATTGATTCACAGTTTTAATTTATTTATTTCTCTAGAGTGTCATTTCTATTGGCAACGCTTATCTCTGTTTTTTTATATTGATTTTATTTTATTGGTTATATCAGTCTGGGTTTATAGTTCGGTTACGCCGGGCTGCGAAATAAAGGTCTAGAACGGAAATATATTCCTTCTCGATTTTATAACCGGAACGCCTACATTCCTCTGGATATACGCGACAGAAATAAATTCCTTCTCGATTTTATAGCCGGAACACCTACATTCCCCTGCATATAACCGGGGGAACGTATTTTCCGAAATAAAAGGTTCCAAGTGTCCGGTGATACCGCCCATAGAAGACAGGGTCGCACGAAGCTATCAGAATAAACTTAAACAATAAACATGAACATGAACATAAACAGCTATCTTACACGGGTAAACGTCTAATCCAACGTTCCTATTTGTTCTATGCCATAATTGTTACCATAACAAACTCAGTTTGATGTCATAATTGGACAATCCACAAGGAATGGCAAGTTTAATTACTTTCCCGTAGTTTGTTAGTTGTATTTAACGGAATAGGTTCTTACACTCGACTAAAATTAAAGATCGGGATATCTTCCACTTTTGTGAGAAATTTTACGTCTTTTTCCCCTCGTTACACTCAAGAAAAAACGAATTTCCCACACTTGTGGAAGATATCCCTTATCTTTAATATGGTCTCATATAAGATCTTATCAGACTTTTTGAATACTAAACGGGAATGGGGTATTGGTGATAACAGAATTACCGGACAAAATTGTCATTGTAACTCTACCACTAGGGTACCAAGTCCGACTGTTCAGAGTTTCTATTGTTATTTACATTTGTGTATTGTCTTATTTGTAATTTTGGTGTGTAGTTTCCCGCCGAATGTGGCATGTTATTCTAATTTTCAGCTATTGCAGATGTTCCCATTATCTCTTTTTGGTAATTTATTTACGGTTTTGCTGAATTCAAAATCGTTTTCAGGTGGATATATTTCCAAAATATTATTTTATTTTGGTCCTAGGTGAATCATCTACTATATTTTGTACCGTTTTAAATGTCAGAATTACAAAATCAGGTTTTGTTCAGTAATGTCGTGATACGAGGAAAATCCACGCACATGTAACATTTTTGAACATTCGAAAAAATGACCATTTTTTCTTTTTTTTTTCTTTTTTTTTTCTTTTCTTCTTTTTGGACAAACAACCTGATACATGCAGTACAAAGCGACGCCAATCGAGAAGACATGAATTTGAATTCCATGGTAGAATAAGTTGTAAAATTTAGTTGACTGGTTATTCTTTAATGCCAATTTGGTCAGTATTTCTGCTCTATCGCAGAATAACTATTAAAATGTAGGGCACTGATAATTAATATACAAAAATTATCCATTAAAATTCCAGTGGATCTCCAATCAACATACTTGTTCACTGATATAATGTCTGGTGTCCATATGAGCGGGCCTGGGATTCTAACTTTGAATGGTTCACCGTCCCAGGTAAGGCGGGTATCATTCCATTCCATGCTCATCCACACATCTAGAGTAAGCTTGTTGTATGTCTACTAAAATAATCTAATGTTTACGAACTATAAGGGCAACAATGTTCACAGTGCAACTGCCATGTTCAACTTTATTGTCAGATTTATTTTTCGACAATTGTTGCATGGAGTAGAAATCACGTTTTGAAAAAAAATAATTTAAATCATTCAGTCTAATACGGTACTTTTGAATCGTGTTCAATCCGATAACAGAACTAATTTTATAAGTAAAAATCATTACATCAATACATTGAGAGGGAATCACTAATTAATTAACACTGTTGAGCTAAGGGTGATTATATTTAATCGATTTGTAGCGCTTCAATTTATTTATTTTTATTTTTTTTGCCAATTAGTTGAAAAATTGTCATAAAGGAGAAATTATAAATTCATAAATAGCTTATTTTTTANTTTTTTTTTTTTTTTTTTTTTTTTTTTTTTGTAGGTTTAGAAATCCAGTTTTCCTTCTTACTGGTGTCCGATGCAATCGTTTCCGCCTTCAATTACACGAGAGTTCCTATCTCGAAAGGCCCGTATTTTGAATTATGATAAACTAAATTACTAATACAGTAAAAGATGAAGTGTTATTTGGTTTTCTGTGCCGTCTCACAGAAGAAAAAAAGACCCACAGATTATCTTTCCTTTACTTCATTCATAAAAAGTATCTTATAAATTTCAAGTCGATTTTTGACGTTAATATTTCTTATTTGCTTCTATTTATACCGTCACAGTTGTCTCACTGCTCAAAATCGACAAATGAATCTGATTTGAAAGGCTATGTATTTAAATCTTTTAAATATTTAATTGGAATTATATTTTGCCTCAAAACAATGCATGATCAAATAAAGGGGTGTGGAGTATATATTCATGGGACAAAAATGATAAGATTTACCTGTTTTAGCGCTTGGTTTATGTCCCCTTCTTGCTTATAAAAAATTGGTATCATCATCAAAACTTGATATTCCAACCTAACACATTTGTAATATTCAGTTTAATTAATGGCAATTTGATAGGCACATATTACGACAAATTGCAAAAAACTAACAAAAAAACAAAAACAAAAATTGATCAGAAGCATTTTCCTTTAATTGAGTTGACCACTTGCTATATTTAATAAAGTAAATGACTCACAAATTCAACTATATCTAATATATACATTGAATGTACAACTTGTACTTTTCGTTCTTCAGCTGTCCCAGGATATGCCAACTTGTTATAATCCTTCAGTATAGTGTTTATTGCATCTTTTTCTAACACCTTCACAACACCTTTAGAAGTAAACAGATTAGTGTTGTATAGTATGGAATAAAATTGACACTATTGAAAATCAACCAAAATAAAATATCTCGTACATCAACAGTAGGCACTACAACGAAAAAAGATTGAGAAATGGTTAGCTGATTCAATAGAAAGAAATTGAATTTCTAATCTCGATCGAAAAATCAGATTAAAGAAAATTTGATATCATAAATAACATGATTAATTGCATTTTGTCCAGGTATTAATTTTTTCTACAATTTCCACTCAAAAAGGGTCAATGGAAAAGTTTATATTACTTGGGACTATACATTACATGTAATGTATAGTTCCTGATATTACGGCATTGGCGCTTTGTCCGCTTACAATTTATGTAGGCTTATTACAAAGATAAAAAAAACACACAAAAACATAAATTGCGGTGCATCTACGTGCATTCATGAATTCTTTTGAAACTTTGTAGTCGAAAAGTAAAGGCTGCAATTACGACGCCTACCAGGCGTCTTGATGCCCTATATTAACATTGTATATTCTTGCGATTAAAATAGACAAATAATTAAATTCTGTAAAGAATTAAAATCTTCAATGGGGTATATTCATTAAAAAAATGCATTTTAAGCAAAGAAGATACTAAAACAAAACACTTTTAAAAAATAAGCAATTGTAATACAACATGTAATTAGCAAACTATCAGCCTCCTACTTTCCAAAGGGCAATCTCAAAACATAGTCCGTTGTTTAATGCAGAATGACCTGTCATCTTTTTAAGGTGAGAAGATATTCTTAGTAAAATCTCAAGATGATCGGTAGTCATGTGTTGGTTATTATGTCAAAACATCTGACTATTCTTGTCTTTTCCTTAAAAAGCAATATAGATGTCTATCAATGCAACCCTAAATTTTCTTTCTAATCAGTCATTTTCTGTTTCTTGAGACAACACAAGGGAAGCGATGACCACAAGAATTGAAGTTCAAAGACATGGCATAAACGGCATCAGAGAAAAACAAAGACAAAACAAGGACGTGAGACAGCTACAATGCACGGAAATAAATAGACGACTTTAAGAATTAAGCCACATGTAGTGTGAACTCCCATGAAAACTGGGAGTGACATCAGGCTCTCCGGAAAGGTAAGCATGTCCTGCTCTGTTAATAACACCCGTCACACTATCAGTGAGGCATATAGTGTTTTGAAACGTCTATTAGATAGCAGATTGGTTAATGACATTGTCTAACCCTTAGACAAAGACCCAATGAAATTCATGATACATGTAACTTCTCTAACCCCTAACAGTACCATGGTGAATATTGTAAATCTCTATAGTATGAAAACAATCACAAGGACAAATCGGTAGCACAAACATCACTGACGAAGACAAAACTAAATTTAGAATTTGATATGCAAGACAATACAAAAAACTAAAGTACTGACTGTTAACTCCAATAAAAACTGGGAATGTCATCAGGTGCTTGCTCCGGATTAATAGCATGTCCTACTCCAATCACAATCCGTCACACTATCAGCGAATCAATCCAAGGTTGTGTCAAAAACGATTATGTCAAATCCGAGAGGACGTAAAATCTGACTTAAAATGTCCGTTTTCATTTTGGACACAAACACGTCATATCTGTCAATGATGTCGTCGTTGAAGGGATGGAAGTAACAAAGGCTGAACAAATCCCTGACAAAGCAGCTTTTGGGACAGTGTTTTTCCTCTATTAAAAAATCACTGTATAAACTACATGCACGACAGCAACAAAACAACTGTGAAATGTTCACTCCATAGGCTGCAAAGGCTCAGAAAGGGAAAGTTCACAATTGGGAAGTTAAAACCATCACGTTTGTCATATAGCTAAGTTTCAAACGTCTTCTTCGTCAGTGTATATTAAAAGATCTAAGTACGAAGGTGAAGTAGGTGTATCAGTAGTCTCTTTAATTTCAAGCTCATTGGGATAGATCTGGTGTAAATATTCCTTGAATCTTGGACTATTAAGAGAAAAAACATCGTCTATGTAGCGGAACCTGAAATTAAAGGACTGGGCTAAATGTTTTTGTTTTTTTTCCTGTGTTAGCCCTTGTAAAAACTTGGCCTCATACGAGAAAATAAAGAGATCAGCTAAAATTTTCGCGCAGTTAGCATGGTTAGTTACGATAGGAATCTCGATTGTCTGTTGAAAAACGCGGCCTCCAAATTCGAAAAAAGATCATATTGGTTATTTGTTCTCTATCAGTTTTTAAATATCTTTGAGTTTATGGTCTTCCAAACGTTTAGATTTTATCTGCACTGAAGAGACATAAGTTGTCGAAATGCGCATATGCAGAAATTAAATTCACAGTTACTTTGGTATTTAGTTATCTCTTATAAATCCAAACATCGTAATTTCGTTATTCTCTGTGTGCTTCTTGCTTGACTCGGTGTGGTTCTTTACAAAATATGATTTGTCTTTTCCTACAACTAAAGATGTGTATCTGCGTTCTCCGTTTTTGGTGCAGAAACATTGATGTGTCAAATCCGAAATTACTGTTTTCAATTCATTTTGTGGGCAGGGTAGTATAAAGAGAAGAAAAATAAAAATTGTGTATGCTGTTGCAATGGGCAAGTATGCTAGAGGATAGCTGTTCAATGAATTTTTTTTCCAAATCATTATCATTTTGTCAACTTCGTTATTAATAAGCATTGCTTATGATAAACCTATGAAAATTCAGAGCGTTTAAAATTATAGGTATTTTAAAATGGCTATGTAATGAACAAGAGGAGGGGGTGAAATCAAGCCTAGATATAAATATATATATTCAAGATCTTCAAGATGAAGAACATTGCTTGTTTTTCCCACGTATTTGTGGACACTTTGTCTCATTTGCTTTTACTCCATATCCCTTCATTGCTTATATTAAACATCAACGAGTAATAAATAACATAATTCTGTATTTATTATAAAGAAAATTCTATTTACTACAGATTTTGATGAAAATTGCTTTCATTTAATAAAAAACGGTATTCACCGGTCAGAAGTGATATTCACTGGCAGCGATTGTCACGTGTTACTAAATTTTGAAAGGGGAATTCCAGTTATTCCAGTTAACCATTCCTGCGATTTCAAAAATTAAACGGAAGTTAAAAGATTTGGAAAAAGAGTATATATTTGTTCCGGCAGATAAAGCAGCCAATAATGTGGTCGTTGTTTGACGTAAGTATTACATCGAGGTGCTTCGGAATGAAATTACCAATTTTAGTACATTTCAAGCTACCACGTCAACAGATACACAAATAATTGATGATCACATGATGGCTACAGCTGAACTAAAAGCAACTTCTAATTATAAAAGCATTCCTACTATGTATTGGCTTCCTAAACTTCACAAAAATCCTTTCAAATTTCGTTTTATTTCGGCATCAAGTAAATGTTCAACTACACATATTTCTGTTTTATTGACAACTGCATTTACTACCATAAAAAATCTCGTCATCAACTTTAGCAACAAATGTTTTGAATAAAGTGAAATTAACTCCTTTTGGGGTGTTAAAAATTTGGTAGAAGTTTTGGGAAGACTACGATCTGTTAATGAAGCATACACCTCCGTCGATAGCTATGATTTTTCTAACCTTTATACTACATTACCGCATACACTGATCAAAGAAATTTTCGTATTTGATCAAATGGTCCTTAAAAAAAATCAGGATGTGCTGTGCTTACATGTGTTGCAATACATCTAAATCGTTTTTCAGTGACGACAACCATGACAAATATACCAACTGGACTTGTCAGGATATGATAAAAGCATTAAATTTTCTTCTTGTTAATATTTTTGTTCGTTTCGGTGATACAATCTATCGGCAAAAAATGGGTATTCCTATGGGTACCAACTGTGCACTTCTCATAGCAGATTTATTTCGTTATTGCTACGAGTCACAATTCATGGCAAAAATTCAAAAAGACCCTTCTAAATAGCATTTAGTTGGTAAATTTAACAATACATATAGATATTTGAACGATATTTTGGCTTTAAATAATCCTGAATTTTCTAAATTTACAGATGAAATTTATCCTGCAGAACTTACTTTAAATAAATCCAATAGCGGCAGTGATCATACTCCTTTTCTTGATCTTGATATATCAATAAATCAAAGAAAGTTAAACACTAAAGTTTATGATATAAGGGATGATTTCTCCTTCCCTATAGTCAACTTTCCCCATCTCGACGGCGATGTTGCGTTAGCCCCTTCTTACGGGGTCTACATTTCACAACTTGTTCGATATGCACGAGTATGTAGTAATGCTTCTGAGTTCAACGACCGAAATCTTTGTCTCAATGAAAAACTTCTGCATCAAGGGTTTAGATATCATAAATTGATAAAAACATTCTCTAAATTTTTTTATAGATACATTGACTTATTAAGAAAATTTGGTTCTTATACAACAGGGCATTTCACATCCAAACTTCTATGGCAATATCATTTACAAAGCGCATAAATTCACAAATTGTCCTTCCAAACTTTTTAATCCGTTGAACAAACTTATTCATAAAGGATATAAATACAGCATTATTGTTAAATCTTTACTTATGGTTTTTGTTGGCAAAAATATTGATCATCTGCTAAATACTTCACACCATAACTAAATTTAAACAATTTTTCATACTGGCAGTATTTGGCATTGCACAATATCATGTTCTTCTTTCCTAATTGATGATGTTTAATACCAAATATATTTAGAAGTATTTCAATTGAAGTTTCATATGTAAGAAGGCTTGATATCATAGTCAACGGAAATTATGTCCTTAGATAGCTGTCAGTAACTGCGAGCATTTGTCCGGACCGTACCCGTGTGTATTGTCTTTATGTTTTATGTACTTCATTGTAAGGGTACTCGTCTTGGTAAATTGGACTTTTTTCTAGTTTGATTTTTACCATGAGTCTTTGTGTATTTATTTTTAGCCATTCAACTAACATAGGGGGAGGGTTTGGATCCATGAAAACGGGTTAAACCCCACCGCAATTTTGCGCCTGTCCCAAGTCAGAAATATGTTGGTCATTAGGTTCACTTTTTACCTTTTGGTTCCATTTAGGGCTTGCTATATGGTGTGAGGTTCCTCACTGTGTTGAAGACCGTACGGTGACCCCTAGATGCTTTGTTTTTGGGTCGTTTTAACCTGGATATGGAATGTTGTCTCCTTGACATTTACCCCCATTTCCTTTCTTTTTCATATTAACCACCTGACCAGGGTGTTGCTGGGCATTTGTGTAAATAAAAAATATTAATATACATGTACAAATGACTATTGTTTTTTTTTCCAAAATAAATAATTGAAAACAAAAACAAAAGAATATTATTTTGGATCAAATCTTATACAATCTCTCACTCATCTCCCTATCGTAATATTACATATTTGTTGAAAAAATATTTTATGTGGTTAAATGATTTTGTGTTGTATTTATTGCTTGCTTTTTTGATAAAATAATATCTAAAAAAAATGAATAGGGGTCCAAAACCTTTTCAATCTGTCTACTTTACCATGATTTTTTCGCAACAAACAGTTCAAGTGCATAGTAATCCCTAATTTTGTTTTTCAACCAAACAATACAAGGATTTAACGAAAGGATATGGAGTAAATGAACATAAGACTATAACACATGTTTTAACTCCAACTGCAATAACTTTAATGAGCTTTTCTTCAATCTTACATGTGTAGATATGTTTTTTACCTATGATCATAAGCAAATTCAAATACATTCTTTCTTGTATAAATCCAAAGTTTCTATAGTACAATTTCAGACAGTCACCTAAAGTATCTCAAAACGTGGTAGTAACTTGACAGTTAGAAAATATGTGTACAACTGTTCCGTCCTCCCTTCTGCAAAAAGACCACAACTTATCATTCTTTATATGAATTTCATAAAGAAATGTATTTGTTGTAATAATCCTAAGTAGAAAATAATATTGGAAATTGTACAAATATGTATCCTTGCAACATGTATCAAGGACAGAAAAATATTAAACTTGTTATCAAAAACATCTGTTTGTAATTCATTATCCCATTTCAGAAACTTTTCGTTTGGGAAATGAACAATGGTTTTAATCAAATCTTTGTATACAAATTTTTTTTATCCTTATTATCCTTATTAGAAGCCTTTCTAAAAAAAGTGTCTATTTGAATAAAATTATCTCAAAAAAGAAACATTTTCTCGAATACACTTCTACACTTAAGATGGTATCCTTGACAGTAGGCTAAATACCTATTTGAATAAAATTATCTAAAAAAAGAAACATTTTCTCGAATACACTTCTNCACAGTTATAAAATATGTGTACAACTGTTCCGTCCTCCCTTCTGCAAAAAGACCACAACTTATCATTCTTTATATGAATTTCATAAAGAAATGTACTTGTTGGAATAGGGTCTGTAAGTCTCGTCCAATTTTGGGAGTTCCGGGTACATAATTTGTACCCGGAAGTTGCATTTTTAACAGAAAAATATGACGTTTCAAGCAAACAATAATGACGTCATAATCCCACAACGTCATATTTTGGCGGGAAACGTTTTCAAATTTGAATTTTATCGTGATTTCTCGGTGTCACATGACGAGACTTACAGACCCTATAATCCTGTGTAGAAAATAATATTGGAAATTGTACAAATATGTATCCTTGCAACATTTATCAAGGACAGAAAAATATTAAACTTGTTATCAAAAACATCTGTTTGTAATTCATTATCCCATTTCAGAAAATTTTCGTTTGGGAAATGAACAATGGCTTTGATCAAATCTCTGTATACAAATTTTTTTTATCCTTATTGTAAATAAGCCTTTCTAAAAAAAAGTGTCTATTTGAATAAAATTATCTCAAAAAAAAAAGAAACATTTTCTCGAATACACTTCTTCACTTAAGATGGTATCGTTGATAGTAGGGTAAATACCTATTTGAATTAAATTATCTCAAAAAAAGAAATATTGTCTCGAATACACTTCTTCACTTATGATGGTATCGTTGATAGTAGGCTAAAATACCTCATAAAATTATGTGTACGAACTTTGGCTTCAAGCTGTTCAAAATTTAAAAAATCTTTTTTTCTTATAATCAAAAATATGACATAAATTTTCTATTCCAGCAGTGAACCATTTGTTATACAAGTGGAATAATCAACCGGAATAAAATTTAAAATATGCAATGAGAGACATTAATGCACGTTTATTTTCAGAACAGGTTTTGATAGCATCAAAGCGTGCATGACATCCTTCCAGAAAGGGTTACTTAATTTATTAGACACCTCTAAAGGTTTTTCTTTTTGCAGAGAAAAACACTTAATACCCCCCATGTTTTTTAACATTGAATGTAGAATAGCCTGCCATTCTCCACTTAAATTTGAAAAGAATCTTCTAATCCAAGACCCGGCACCTGAATCGGTTTTCAGGAGCTTCGGCTACAGAGCTGCCGGGCGCGTCCCCAGGTGGTGGATAGGGGAATGCCCTGTCTATGCGGGGTAGTCAGGTCATAATACGGAAAGCCTGACCGCGAACCATTGTAGCCAAACTGTGTGGAGAAACGCCACGCTCCATGCAGTATAAAGACCCCTTCTATATTTCTCTAAAGAGAGCAGACGCACTGGGTGTCGTATGGAAGGCTAAATTTCCTGCCCCTACCCATTTCTCCAATTTTCCAGTGGCAGTCAAAAGTCGTTGCCCAGGTTGTCCCTTCCACCTTTATTTCTTTCTTCTGATACTTTCAATATTTTGAATTGATTAACTTGTTCTCGTCCTGATATAGCTGAAATATTGCTCATTGGACGTTAAACTCTAACTAATCAATCAATCAATCTAATCCAAGAAATCTTCAAATATGTATTGTAGGACTGCAAATGTATCATTTTTAGTTCTCCATCTTCTTTTTCAGCAATAAATGTGTTACATTTAATTTTCTCATTTTTCCATCCCAAATGAAATTGTAAAAAAACTTGTTATCTTCGTTCATTACGTTATCATCTATATCAGGTAATGGTGTCAAAAGATGAATTAATTTTGGCAAAGCTGATGTTTTAAGAGCTGTAATTTTCCCAAGAAGTGTAAGTTTAGTGTACTGCCAGCTTTTTAATAATTGTGATCTGTCTATTATCTTTTTTTTTTTTTGAAAATACAAGTTGGGCATAATGTTGATATTGAGTGAGAAGTCAATTCCAATATGTTTAAAAGTTAAAGAAGATCAATCAAGGTTACTATCCGGACAAAAAATCAGAGAATATCTGATTTCCAACCCAAACAACTTTTGTTTTTCTTTTATTCATTTTCATTCCGGAGACTAGTCGGAATTTTTCAAAAATTTGTAAAGTTTCATGCCGTGATTGTTCTCTACCATCAAGCATTAAAAAAGTGTCATCAGAATATTGAATAAGGAGTGATTTTTTCCCATCTATAATAATTCCCTTTACCTGCTGATTAGATTTTATCGCCATAACAAGTAACTCTACACAAATAATAAATAAAAGAGGAGAAAATGGATCGCCTTGACGACAACCTCATTAAAGATAAAAAAAAAGTTTTGATATATGACCATTATTTATAACAAAACGTTTTGCATCTGTATATAATGTTTTCATCCATTTACGTATTGGAGTTATACAATTAAAGCTGACTAATGCCTTTTCAAGAAAATTACCCCCAATAGAGTCAAAACCTTTTTCAAAATCAATCAACAGTAACAAAACCTGTAAATCATTCTCTTCCAGATAGTGCATTATGTCATATTTGAGGTTTGTATTCTCACAAATAAACCTATTCTTCATGAAGCCTTTTAGTATCACTGATTATAAAGGGAATTTGTTTAAAACGGTTCGCAATCACTACTGATGCAGCTTTTATATCCGTATTTAAAAAACTAATAGGATGCCAGTTTCCTATGTGTTGCCTATGTTGTCCTTTTTTGGTATACATATTATGATACACTGACGCAGAAACTCTGAAAACAACCAAATTCATAACCAAACTTTAAAGATCGAAAAAGAAACGGTCCAATATCTCTCCAGAAGAATTTTTTTATAAAATTACAAAAACAGGAAAACAGCAAACACCTACAATAGCCAGGAACTACAATCACATGCCACAATCTACAAGCAAACTGCACCAGAAAAACAATAATGAAAACAAGAGACAAACATAAATAACGATAGGAACTCGGGATAGCCGGACTTGGTACCGGCACCAGCAAAAGCCAGTATTTAAATCCGTATTTAAACCATCTGAACCAGGGCATTTGCCATTTTTCATCTGCTTTGATGCAGTCTCACGTTCATTGAAAATTAAGTTACCCTCAGTTATTTTTCATCCTCACTCAATCCAACATCATGCACAAAGAAAGATTCATCTTAATAAGTCAATTTTTGTGAGGAATAAAGTTGTTTTTTGTAAAAATATTCAAGTTCACTCAAAATTTTGGGTTCATTCATTCATTCATTCATTCATTCTACAATTTTGTAAATTTCATTGAAAACTAAGGATTATCTCCCTCATGTAAAGCTCTGTCCTTAGCAGATTTTGGCTTTACATTTAGATCACTTTGGTTGTTTGTTCTCTATCAGTTTTTGAACATTTTTTGAATTTATGGTCTTCCAAACGTTTAGATTTTATCTGCACTGATGAGACATAATTTGTCGAAATGCGTATATGCAGAAAGTAAATTCACAGTGACTTCGGTATTCAGTTATCTGATATATGGTTACCTTTGGTATTTATTATTTCAGCCATAGCTTTATTAAGGTTCCACTAAAGTCAAAAATTGAGACACTCATTAAACAAAAAACATTTGTCTGTATTTCTCATGCTAAAAGAAATGAAGTAAAATTTTCCTGCGGAATACCCTCTTTTAAACATAATCTACACGCACCCACTGTGAATATTGTAAATAAATTTGAGTTTTTCATTTTAAAGGGGAATCTTTTTATTTGGTTAACACTCAATTTTCAAAAAATCCGAAGGTCTGAAAAAGGACTTATTTGTTTTAAGAATTGTTGTGGACGCATACTTTAATATGTAAGGAAGGGCAAGCTAATGCCGATTATTTGGGATTACTGTTCATTTTCAAGATTCAGTTCAATTTTAGTACATAGGAGAAGTAATTCCACACATTCAGGTCAGAAATTGCCAAAGTTCTATTTTAAAACATATTCCACTAGACAAACCAATGTTAGCTTGCCCTGCATTATACATCTTAGTATTCGTCCAGAACAATTTCGACATGAATCAGACGTTTTCCTGACCTCCCGATTTTTTTTTGAAATTTGAGTGTGTACCCAAGGAAAAGATTTGGTTATATAGTTTTGAATTTAGATTAATTTACAATTTATGCAACGAGTACATGTAAATTATGTTTAAAAATGCATTTCCTCATGTTTTATTACTATATTTCATGTAGCTTGAAAAATACAGGCGAAAGTTTTATCTTTATTGAGTGTCCTAATTTTTTACTTTAGTGGAACCTTAATAAAGGCTTTCTTTTTTATTTTACAGAAATATTCTGTGCATCTTTCTCCATTCTCATGCCATTTAGCACGGAAACGGAGAATGAGGCTTTCAACTAAATGTTGTTTTCAAGTTTCTAATTCACATTTTTTTTATTCAGTGACTTCAATACTTCTTAATTTGGATTTGAATTTACAATATTTTCTACATCATTTATTTCTGATTCTAGTTTACTTAATATATAATCTATATATATCTATAAGATATTGTTTCACTTCTTATCTTCATTTTTGATATTTCAAAATAAAGGAAATCCATAATTTCAAAAAATGTTTAAAATGCATAAAACCTAAAGAAATCCGAATAATCAGTTATATCAAATATTGCTAAGGACAAACCTACGATTGAGGGGCCGGGTTAAACCGTAAGTTTTAGAATTTACATAAATTTAGATAATAGTAATTGAACAAAGTGTACACATGAGATATTATCTCATGTACAAGTACACCATATCTAAGAAGAAAAAAAGAGCATACATCTCTACCGCGGGGAATTGTTTTACCAACTCCACACTACAATAAAAGACAAACTCCTGTATTAAATATTTCACGAAAGGATATGGAGTAAATAAACATGAGACCATAACACATATGTTTACTCCAACTGCAATAATTTTAATGAGCTGTATGGCCATTTCGAAAATAAATTCCTCATCAGCAGCACTAGAACCCAAATAAAGGAAATCCATAATTTCAAAAAATGTTTAAAATTCATAAAACCAAAAGAAATCCGAATAATCAGTTACTAGTATATCAAATATTGCTAAGGACAAACCTACGATGGAGGGTTTAACCTTTACATAGATTTAGATAATAGTACTTGAACAAAGTGTACGCATGAGATATTATATCATGTACAAGTACACCATATCTAAGAAAAATAAAGAGCATACGTCTCTACCGCGGGGAATTGTTTTACCAACTCCACACTGCAATAAAAGACAAACTCCTGTATTAAATATTTTACGAAAGGATATGGAGTAAATGAACATGAGACCACAACTCATATGTTAACTCCAACTGCAATAATTTTAATGAGCTGTATGCCCATTTCGGAAATTAATTCTTCATCAGGAGCACTAGAACCCAAACAAAGGAAATCCATAATTTCAAAAAATGTTTAAATTGCATAAAACTAAAAGAAATCCGAATAATCAGTAATATCAGTAGAATCACGTAATAACTGTGAATTAGATTTCCAGTACCCTTGGCCATGCTTTTTAAGACTAGCAGAAAAACAAAAAACAATTCCTGAGTGATCTGTTTGGTACCCTGGAATAATTTTTGTTGTTTCCATGAGAGCAAAGAGATCTTCAGATACCAGGAAATAGTCAATTCGACTATGTTTTACAGAGTTCTTTGACGCCATGTAAATTTCTTATCATTAGGATAACATGTCCTCCATGGGTCTAACAACACGAGTGTCTCTTTTAATTCATCAATTTTTTTCCTAGCATTCTGGTTTCTGTCATGTTTTACGGTATAAGTATTTATATACCTATCTTGTACTACATTCCAGTCACCACAGAATATAAAACTGGTATTATTGAATCTCATGGTTTTATGAAGCAACTCATTAAAAAAATTCGGTGCATCAGTATTATATCCGTAAAAGCATACTAATGTTAACCTCTGATCATATTATGTAAGATCTAGAAAAATATAACGCCCATTTAGATCTAAAATTGAATCATGAACCTCAAAATCATACCCACTTTTGAATACAACACATACACCTGCACTTCTGCTATCACCATGGCTGAAAAACACATTCGTCTTCCCATTTATTTACAACATCTTCTGTACTATGGATTTGTTTTAAACAAATGATAGACGCTTTTTTTATTCAGCCCAGTTAAAAACGTCAATCCAATTTTTGGAATTTGAAAAAAGACCTCTCACATTCATTGATAGAATGTTTATATGATTACCCATTTATAATAATTACATACAAAGATTTCTGATTCTAGTTTACTTAAGCAATAAACAACACTAAACAAAGACAAAAACGGGTCATTAAAATTTTATTCCTTCACATTTACTCTCACATATAAACATTTAAGATAGCACATAATAATTACAATTTTAAGCAGTTAGTTTAGCAGCTGTCAGAGAAAAATATCAATAAATAAATGCATATACATAAACAAAAAACAAACAAAAACAAAAGAAAAAAAAACTGCCCTGTTGACACTGGTTCAGATTTGCTGTAAATTCATATCTCTTGCATAACAAAATGTGGACAACTTGGATTTTTTTTATTGGTATTGTTTTCAAAAACATTGATGTCAATAAATTGAATATTAAGGCAATCAAGCAAAAATTTAGGTCAAACTGAGCCAATTCTGCCGAAACGTTACATACCATCTAAGATTCAAGCATGCAGATGCAAGGTAAAAATAAATTAAAATGTAAAGGGGACTGAAAATTAATCAAGCGGAAAATGTAGGCCAAAATGATCAAAATATACCTGGAAGCTGATATATAATCAGAGATGCATACATAATGCAGGGTGCTACCAAAAATAGAATAAAAATTATGTTGACTGACAAATGGAAAGTTTAGTGACTACTGTGATTACGGATACATTCTCTCTTCCGAATAAAGCACGGACCATTCGATTTCAGAAGAGGGGGCTGGGATTTTCACCTGAGACAGGGGTTTTTTTGGTTTTTTTTGCGCCCGCATCATGGACCAGATTTTTTTATTCATACACTATGCAAACAATTTTGTTGTGCCAGGTTTTTTTAAAGGACAGGATGAGGGCCAGATTATTTTTAACCAGGGTGCTGATGAGATAACATGGATACTTTTTTATTTTGGCAAAAAATCGGGGGAGAAATTTCAGTTGTTTTTTTTTTAATCCTAGTACCTCCCCCATGAAAATCAAATAGTCCATGCCTCACTACGGATTGTTTCCACAACTTTCAAACGTTAATTTTTTCAATGGAAAACCATACCAATCAGACATATTCTTATTAATTGCCATTAGCCACAGCTCCAATGATTAGAAAATATGGCCTTATTAACATAAACTATTTTAATAAATAGTATTAAGGAATAAACATTTATCTTTGTTCAATGAATTTATTTTCTTGTTTACTTTATGAATCCAGTGAATATCACCTTTTCTTTGAATTATAGAATAAGACAATGACTGTCTTTTGTTTCGTTATTTGACTTTACTACCGGAGTTGACATATTCAACACGGCCGGTGTCTTATAAAAAGCAGGAGATGCTTACTCTACCGGTGCACCTGATCTCACCCATGGTTTTTTATTGGGTCCGTGTTGTTCATTTTTGTGTGTGTGTGTGTATGTGTGTGTGTGTGTCTTCATTTTCTTTTCTGTGCCGTTCTCGTGTTATGTCTTTGTTTCTTCGTTTTTTCCGACGTTGCCATTGTCCTTGGATTGTTCTTTTTAGACTGACGGTTCGGTTGTTACTTACTTTATGAAAAGAAGTAATAAACACTTCGCCGCCCTTCGGCCACAAAATATGAGTGTTGTGGATACAGTGACCGATTGGAACGTGAAGAAAAATATTCGAGCTACTAACGGATAACGGTTAGTCAGCCATATTATGAATTGATTGACCTGAAAATGAGTTGAAGTGAGACGGTGGCTCAAGATGGCGTCCTCCCTTGTGATTTTTCAGTCGACGGTACATTGATAGTATAATTACGGAAGCGAAGTCCTGTGCATGGCACGGTTAAAAGCAAAATATGTTAAACCTATAAAAGATTCAGAGCCTATGGCTATATATTGAACAAATGGGTTTGGAGTTAATCTAATAATACAGGGTTATTCAAGGCTGTCATTCGGTTACTCCGATAAAAATGACCGTGGAGGATTTTAATGAGAAGAGATCGTGAGGAATTTAGTGACACCATCGTCAGGGATGTTTATCGAGAGAAATCCTACAAGGTCACATTTCATTTCAAAATATTTATTTTGAAATGGGGATTTATTCCTTTAAATATTTATGTCTGTCAAAATGGTTTAACTTAGTTAATAGAAGTGTATCGAAATAAAAGCTTAAAAGTCTAGTTTTTGCACATTTTCTTCATCAACATTTTCAAGGACTACTAAATGTAAACAAAGGCATATTCTTGCAAGATTGTGAAGATTTGGTTGATATTTATTTGTATGTTCATACAATAATCATAACTACAATATTGTGTGCAAAATTGTACCCCAATATATATTTCCAAAATACAAGCAAAAAAAGATTATTCCTAAAAAGTGCAATTTCAGATCGTGAGGGATTTTAAGTTACACCTTTTTCGTGAAGGATGATCGTGAGGGAGTTTAAGCCGCTTGCCAAGTTTATAAAGGTTTGTGATGATGAATTTTGAAACTATGTCTGCAAATAATAATGACGTTCGAACAAGCATCTTATATTTGAATAAAAAGCGTAACAGGCACCAGAAACTAAAACGGATGTTTCAAATCAGGGAAAATCCTTTAGAACGTGAAAACAATCGCACCACAAATAAATATAATAAGTTAGGTCTTTATACATACAGCAAACTAAATGTAACAAAAAAAGCAAGCAAAGGGAACTTAATCAAAAAGGAAATAAAACCAAATCAAAGTGCTGACAGCACTGATGGAAGTGTTGCTGTCATAGGAATAAAGGAGAGTGGGACCAATCATAAACTATACAAATTCCCTTTTGTATGTGTTGTGGCATTATTTAGAAAGAGTCTGCTATTATGCAATGACCAATAATTTATTTTGGTTGTTCAGATCAAAAATGTAACTCAGTTTTTCATTCAGTCAAAACCACTCATGTAAAGACAAATTAAGTCATGTTATTTTAAAAAAATCTGCCATGTTAATCTGACATAAAGCTCACATATTGTGAACATATTGCTCCATATAAATCTGGGCGCTTATTTGGTAAAAATATCTTTCCCATTGATAGTCATTTGGGATAGGACACACAGTGGTCATGCAATTTTGTAAGGAGCTTATTCAAAGACCATTGTAACTAAATTTGGTTCTAACTAGTCAAGTATTAAATGATTTTAGAATGTATTTTCCCAGAGTGTTTAATGTTAAACTAGTAATTCCCGCTAGTAGTTATCTTGGGTAGAATTCTGACCTGCAGGACACAATTTTTATACAGACAAAAAATATGCCATATTCGGTTTCATAGTTAAAATACCAACAATTATCAAACTAAACTAGGTTCACTGCTGATGGAACTCCTGGATAGGACATAGGCCTGAAGGATACAATTTTAAAGATTCATCATAGGACTGTTATGTCAATTTTTAGTTCCAACAAGGTCAAATAATATCACACAATTTTTTAAACACAATCTGACAGACAATTTTTAAACAGATCCATTTTGATCAAGTTTAGCCCAAATTGCCTCAAGTTTCAGAAGCAGATCTGTGAAAAGGTTTTTCAAAAGGAAATTGCTTCTTTTTTGTCAAATCAACGTAGGTGCAACTGCATATTAATGAGACACACTATATATATCTAGAGACAAGAAGCACACAAGGAAACAGATAACATTCAACCAGAAAATGTTAGAAACGTAGATCTGAACAACATGTAAAGTGTAGAATTTGATAGAGATTTGGCTCTATTTCGCTGAACTTGATTACTCTTTATTTAGGGGCCAACTCCAACCTG
>MJUU01011790.1:345726-359390 GCA_002080025.1 Modiolus philippinarum
TGACACTGCTCTGCGGACGAGGAATTAATTCCAAATGGCCTTCCAGGGTCATTAATAGGTATCTATGATCACAATGTCGATGCATTTATCATGATGGATGGTTACTTTCTTTTCCCCCACAGTTTCGCGCTCCCAGTAGACAATACTTTGCGTTGTCTCGACAATAAGATCAGAAGTTTAACATAATTAAAATTATTCGAAAATGTCAAAACTCCATTTGAATAGCTCGTTCCCTAGACGGCTCTTTGGCTTTCGATTTGTGTACCAAAACCGATGCCTTACCATGGTGACCAGTTGATAGTACCCATAACTAGGGAATTTCAAAGTCTAGAACTGGCCCGATAACTAGTGGATACTTTTTTATTCCCCTATGGAAAGACACCGAATATTTGTCCTAAGCTGTGTTTTTGCATTAATACTCTGGTTTTTTTTACTACCACATAAATTCGGTCTGCAAATGATGCTATTTGTTTAAACAGAAAAAAAATAGACAAATTGATGTTTGGATTGTGATTAAAATGATCAGTTACTTAAAATCAGCTACTTATTTTAAAAAAAAGCATCAAAGCAACAAAAAGGTACCTTCTTTGAAATAAGTGGGCAAACAAACCGTCAATACTAGAGATTAGTCCAGCAAAAACATTGCAAAATCAGTACTACAAAGACAACTAAAACAAAATGAGAAAAATGAAGACACAAATATATGTACCACACGTGTACCCAAACAAAAACTAAGGTTGAGACCAGGCCTCGGGGTCATGAAATTTAGACTGCTATCCTTCCTTTCCAAGACAATAGCTTCAAATTTATATAAGCCGTTCTAAGATTATGCATGATCCCCAAATCAAGAAAAAATTCTATTTTGCAAAAAAATTGAAACTTGAACATCAAGCATAAGACAATTCATGATACGAAGCCAGGTACACCGGTAGAGTAAGCATCTCCTGCTTCTTATAAAACACACGCCGTGTTGAACATGTCAAATTCAGTAAATGTCGAAGTAACAAATCAAACTGTCAAAGGGGAAGGTCTGTGCACGGATATACCAAAGTGATCAACAAATTCTTGATGTCGGCTATAAAATTGAAATTGGAATTTTTGTCTTTATATTTCAGTTTATTTTTCACCTGATAATTATAAAACAGAGTGACAGAAGAGTATGGATTAAATACACATTAGAAATATTTCCAGTCTAGGCAAAGCACAAATCACAATTGAATAAACAGTAAAATAACAATAAATTGCAATTCTGTAATTCTGTACATGGCCTTTTTTTATATTCTCCTTCCTATTGACGTGCATGATTTCTACCTACCATTTTTGCACAATGTCTCCTCATATGCAGAAATGTAGTTTATCAAGAATTACCTACCATACCCTTAAAATTCGACTAAAAATGGGGATGACACAGGGTTATTTTTGTGCGCACGTGTTTTTGTTTATTCTTTTCATGCCCATTACTAGAAACTAGTGTCTTCTTCCTATTTTAATATCATATGTTTTTTTTTCATTTTACACTTAACTGCTTCAAATAGCATGAGCATGAGCTTGCATTTCTTTCAGTGTTTAAGCCTAATAAAAAAATAAGATATTTAGAGAATGAATTTATGTGTTATTTTCTATCCAAGGAAGGTTGGTGTGCCGTACAAAAATAAAATTGAGACCTAAAATAAGCAAGGAGTAAACGCATATGAGACAAACCTCTACAAATACATGTTAATATAAAGCAATGGAACAAAGCTTTTATTGATGTTCTTCATCTTGAAATAACCACAAGGCCTTCAACATTGAGCTTTGCTCATACCTCATAGCAAGTTCGAGACGAACCCTAGCACCGCTTGGGTGGAATTTATTGCTAATTGTCGTGCAACGCTACAGCCTTGCCTTCATTCATGAATGCGGTGTTGTCAACAAACATAAATTAACTAGCAAAGCGTACAATCGTCATCCGTTGCCCGATAAAAGAATAACAGAAGACAATCACAACACTTCAACATGCACAGGGCACTCATCGAGTCAAATGTAAGAAAACTTGGCATAATTAGATCATGAGATGTGGGCACAACAAATAGGTGGTCAGAATAATAACTTGATATTAAAAAGACAATAAAAATAGTAAAATTTAAGATATGCTAGTGCATCCATATAAGAAATTGTCTCAAGCACAATTACACCATAACTGAAATGTATATAGAGCATACATGAATCACGCTCATAAAACAAATTTCAATGAAATGCTGATTTTTTTTTCTCAGTCAAAGTTTTTCCAGTATTCTAGGTCAATCGAATTTCATTGGAATTAATTGGAATCATTAAGTTTAAATCTTTTTTGAGACCATAGACAAAAACGACATGAAGTAAGGAATCCAACAATGTTATTCCATAGTCATATGCGTGCCTCTAGCTCTAACAAGAATAATGCAATAATGAACACTATTGCACTTTCGAAAATACTTAAAATTAGCATCTTGCCATTGTTTAATGTGCTTTTTGATATCATCGTAATATTGCTGAATATAGTAAGTGAGAACCGAACCGTCAGTCTTAAACGAACAATCCAAGAACAATGGCAACATCGGAAAAACAAAGAAACAAAGCCATAACCTGAGCACGGCACAGTAAAGAAAAATAAAGACACACACATATACAAAAATGAATAGGAGAGAAAAAAATCATTTCTCTTTTAACAATCATGGTTAAGTTTAATCCATCGCGATCATAAATTCCTCACAATCGTTTTGGATGAAAATGCACAAAATCATATTTTGTGTATTTATCGTTTACTTAGTACAAAAAGCAAACCCACCATTAGTAAGCATTATATAAAGAATAAACGTTGTAGCAAAAATCTGAACACCAAGCAAAGGCATTTTTCCAAAAAGAGCAAAACATGTGCTACGAATCTTCAAAAAGTCAGTAGGGTTCAACGTCGCCTTTTCTGAGCATTTAAATATTTTTTTTTGTCCTAAGCGATAGTCTGATAATAATCATTTTGGCGGACATTTCTTTTTCCCAGTAAGTTATCTCCTTTTTCAAAATATCAAGTTTTTTTTTTTTAAATAATCGTCAATTTAATCCCTCACGATGGTGTCACCAAATCCCTCACGATCCGGTCTCAAAACTTAACCGGCGTTACAAATCCCTCACGATTATTTTTATCGGAGTAACCGAATAACAGCCTTGTTATTGCATGAATTTCCAGAGTAGAATTTTATATTGCACACGCTTGCGAGTACAATATTTATTCTACGAGTGATTCATGCAATAACCTTTTTTATTCTTTATCGAAACTAAAATTCCTCTGAATCAGGGGATTTTGGGCCTCAATGATTCATGAAATTTGAGTCATATTTGCACTAGTGCAACATGAAAATTTATTGCACACCTTCTTTTGGTTGCTTTCTCAAAGAAATATTATGTTGCTATACAAAATTCAAAGCTTCTTACATGTATATAGTAAATATCACAGAGTATTAACTGATCTGTCTTACCTTGCACAATACATGGCACGGTTAAAAGGAAAATATTATACAACATCTTGCCTTGATGTAAATCAGTGCCTTTCGTCACTCCGTATATGAAATACATGTATGTATATATAATTACATTTCATGAGTATTTATTGGAATTCCGTCAATTTGATAGGTGAACATCGTTCACGTGGCATATCAATGTGAAATTGCAATTCCCATGAAACACATTTGATCATATGACCACGTGGCGGTTGAATTAGAAAAAAAAAAGAATCCCATTGTACATGATGTACTATCTTTTCAATAAATTTGTTTTTTATGATTTGTTTTTAAAATGTAATTATAGAATTGAATGCATTATGTTGAAGTTTCATAGGGATTATGAAAGTGTTGACCGGGCGCACATTTCCAACATGAAGCGCTACCACGCTTCATTAAAAATGTGCTTCGGTCAACGCTTTCATACCCAAATGAAACTTCAAAATAATGCATTCAATTCTTAAGTAAATGTGCATCTTCGTTTTAAAAATAGTGAAAATACGAATTTTTGAAGATGCGTCACAAGACGTAAGAAAATATATAATTACATTTCCCTTTACGTAAATGTAAAGATTGCTAGGCACTGATAATTGTTTTATTATTCAACTTGTAATGCATTTTGCCCAGCTTTATCAATTCAATGTCCATTGAACAAGAGTCAATAAAAGTCAACAAACTAGATATGACCAACTGTAACAGCCAAATGGAAAAAAAGCAATGTGCTATAATATTTCTGTTATGTAATAAAAAGTAGAAATGAACTCCATTAAACTTTATCAATAAAAGCACAAAAAACCAACATACCTACCCAATCCTTGTAATACCCAAAGGCACATAGGGCAGGGACTAGTGAACATCAGTAATCTCTGTTCTATGCTTCTTAATTTTTTCCAGATGGTAAAGATCAGTTTCATCTCTGTCTCGATAGTTTACCTACAGTCTAGACCGTTTTCTTTTTTTTTCTTGAGACCATCGGATTCTAGGGTATACGGTTTTAACGCACGATATTTTCTGCTTTAGTATAATGTAAACATATTGCCCTTGGGTGGTGTTTGGGAAGATTAACACACGAAAAATAATCACCCGACACGAAGTAGTTTGTTAATCACTCAAGCATCTTCATGCAATGACAATAAGTTTTTTTATGATACAAAAGTCTGAATTGATCAAATGTCATAAAAGCAATAACTAAATCAATAACAGTAAAAAATGATAATACATGTCACATGTTTGTTTTATAGTCTGTCCCAAGAGAGAATAATAATCAAAGCTCCGATGGAGCTGAAACTCGAAAGCCCAGAAAATCTACTCGTGACAAAACTTCGTAGTCATCCAAAGAACTGCTGCACATTTCTGCATGTATTAAGTTATTCCGTAATACCATGAATACGTGGAAATAATCGGATTGTGTGATTGTGTGGAGCACCTGATGTCACTCTGTATTTTTTTAGAGTTCACACTGTTAGTGCTCTAGTTATGTAGTGGTTGTGTGTTTTGTGGGCATGTAGTGTCTTTGGTCTTCCATCTTCTAGTGTTCTTGATTTTCCCTTTTCTGTGGACTTTGATTTATGTAATCTTGTGCTTTGTTCCTTCGGTATTCTACTGTCGTTGTTTCGTATGCATGTCGATTTCTTTGCTATGATAAACAAATGTTATTGTCATCTTTGACAAATTATTGCGCGGCAAGCGCGTTTATCCGAGACGCAATATGAAAAAAAAACGAGTAATTTGATAAACAGGCATATTGTAACAACACCGTATTCAACTCAGGAAAATGAAGAAATATAACTTTAATACACAATGTGAACGATTTTGAAATAAACTTGCGCACTATATTTATCGGAAGCACGAAGATCATCTTTTAGAGCTGTTAATAGGCTTGAAGCCTCACGTGATTTTTTCTTTTCATTTTAACAACATTTCTTTTCATTTTAACAACATTTTTTCATGGTTTCCGAGTTAAAAACTTCACTTCGGGCTCAGCGAGCGTTAATTTTAGACATTAACACCCATTGCTAATATTATAACACGTTGCTAAGGATGGGCAGGGCTAACTACAAATTGGTAAAAATTAACAAATGCAGCTTGTCCCATGAAATTGATGGAAAATAAAAGAAATTTGCATAAAGTATGATAATTTTCATTAACACTGGCTATGTTATACCTTTTTATGTTGGCATTTAAACTTTGTGGTGTTTCATGTACAAAAAGAATCAATTCAATCAGTTTAATTATTTATACCGAATCTTGATAACCTTTAAAGGGACCTGAAATGGCACATTTAGGAAAACAGTGTAGAAACTCGTGCTCAGTCCGAAATTTCGTCAAATATATATATATGAAAATTTATTGCAAGCCTACTTTTTGTTGCTTTCTCAAAGAAATATTATGTTGCTATACAAAATTCAAAGCTTCTTACATGTATATAGTAAATATCACAGAGTATTAAATGATCTGTCTTACCGCTTGCACGATACATGGCACGATTTAAAGGACAATATTATACAACATCTTGCCTCGATGTAAATCAGTGCCCTTTGTCACTCCGTATATATATGTAAATGTGTATCTTCGTTTTAATAATAGTGAAATTACAATTTTTTGTAGATCTATGTGTCACAAGACGTAAGAAAATGTATAATTACATTTCCCTTTACGTAAATGTAAAGATTGCTAGTGGACAGCATAACGAAATTTACTGTTTTGTCTGCAACTTTGGTATTTTTGTATTTTTATATATAGATCTTCTTTCAATATAATGACCAATGACGATGATTGTATAAGAATATTAAAGATCGTGGTCCTTTCTGTTTTTAAACTCTCAATTATTGTTTCCACATTTATTAAATGGCGATTTTAGGTTATCAGACATATCGTACTGGACATGGCATAAAAATCTTCGCATGATGTTTCTTGGAAACAAATCTATAAAATTAGACTACTTCCTGATTAAATTTCTCTCTCTTACTCGACTCGACAAATATCGACAAAAGGTTATTTTATTTCGACAAACATTTCATTGAGAATTTTGTTTATCCATTGACTCCTACATGGAAATTTACTGACTGTGTCACGGATAGCACGTACATTTTTTTTCGTTGTTAAGGAAACCTGTAACTTGCGTGGGAAGGATGAGTGGCTGTAAGACCCATTTTTGGCCAAAGATTTACTATGATACTGAAACTAAGCAAACAGATGTCTTATGTTCCTGAAACATTGAACACATCCTTAGCTAGCTGTCAGTAACTGCGAGCATTTGTCCGTACAGTACCTGTGTGCATTGTCTTCATGTTTTATGTACTTCATTGTAAGGGTACTCGTCTTGATAAGTTGGACTTTTTTCTAGTTTGATTTTTACTGTGAGTCTTTTTGTGTATTTATTTCTTAGCCATTCACCACAAATAGGGGGAGGGTTTGGATCCAAGAAAACGAGTTTAACCCCATCGCAATTTTTGCGCCTGTCCCAAGTAAGGAATATGTTGGTGATTGACTTGTCCGTGTCTTCTTATAGAATTTTAGTTTCTTGATATTTAAGTTATTGAATGTGGTTTGTTTCCATTGATTTATCCACTTTTTACCCTTTTGGGGCCATTTAGGGCTTGCTATATGGTGTGAGGTTTCTCACTGTGTTGAAGACCGTACGGTGACCCCTAGATGCTTTGTTTTGGGTCGCTTTAACCTAGATATGGGATGTTGTCTCCTTGACATTTACCCCATTTCCTTTATTTTTCATACATATAGGGCTTTACAAAAATGATAACCTTTTTTCCATATCATTTTTATTATCCTGCCCATCAGTTAACTCAAATGCTATATTTTTAGGAAACAACGGCAGTAGAATACCGAAGGAACAAAGGAGGGAAATCTACAAAAATCGAAGTCCAAAGACATGGCCAAAACGAGAACACAGAAAACAATGACGCCAGACACAAAACAATGACGTTAGACAGACACAAAGCACAGACATAGAAATCACAACATTCAAAACAAAGTCACTCACAGTGTGAACTCCAGTGAAACTGAGAGTGACATCAGGTGCTCCGGAAGGGTAAGCATGTCCTGCTCTGCTAACAGCACCCGTCACACTGTGAATGAGTCGATCCAGGAAAATGTCAAAGTCGGTAGTCAAATCCGGAAAGACGTGAATCTAGCTGAAAATGTCCACTTTCATTTGAGATACTGACACGTCATATCTTTCAATGATGTTATGGTGACGGCCATAGAATTTCTTGAGGGATGAAATTAACATAGGTTGAACAAATGCCTGACTAAGCAGCTTTTGGGACAGTGTTTTTGCTCTGTTCAAAAAATCAATGTACAAACTACACGCTCGACAGTAACGAATCAACTGTGAAATGGACATTCCATATTGCTGCTTAGAAAAGGAAAGTTTACAATTGGGAAATTAAAATCATCACGCTTGTCATATAGCTTAGATTTCAAACGTCCATCTTCGTCAATATACAGTAAAAGATCTAGGTACGAAGCTGAAGTAGGTGTTTCAGTTGTTTCTTTAATCTCAAGCTCATTGGGATACATCTGATGTAAATACAGCTCCTAAAATTTATGATTATTAAGAGAAAGTACATCGTCTACGTAGCGGAAGCTGAAATTAAAGGACTGGGCTAAATGTTTTTGTTTTCTTTGAATAAGCCCTTGTAAAAACTTGGCCTCGTACGAGTAAAGGAAAAGGTCAGCTAAAAGCGGCGCACAATTGGTTCCCATGGGAATCCCTATTGTATGTTGGAAAATACGACAGAAAACGTCAGAAACGTCAGAAAACGTCAGAATTCCATTGATTTTGCTATTTTTCACACAGTTTTGTGTTTAGAAAAATGTGGGCGGTCCTGAATAACAACTTCATATTTGGTGAAAATGTGTAAAAAGATGAAATACGTCATTTCTGAAAGTTTGAAGTTGTTGTTTGCATGTACCCTATGTTAACTAAAGGAAAATTTGCACTGAGGACATTCGAAACTGCAGATTTTCTTATCTTTTTCAAAGACAGCTCCTTGTGATGTCACAATAACGTCAAAATGAAAAGATTTTGTACTATTTGATGTTTTTTTTTTTTTTTTTTTTTTTTGTAGCCACATAATAGTCAATATTTTCAATAAATATCCCACTATTTTTAACAAATTGTTTTTTTGGGCCAAATATGGTCTTATTGCCACTCATCCTTTCATATATCTGCTGTTTTGACCGACCCTAGAGACAATTTTACATGTGCATTTTGTTTACAATTAAATAGCAATATGTAAGCAAAATAATGAGTGAAATCATTATTTACAAAGATGAAAGTTACGTCACAAATGCGATTACCGGATAACATTATTTTGGCAAGTGGAAATTTGGTACAATACTAATTCATTTCCATCAGTTTTTAGCTCACCTGGCTATGCCAGGGTGAGCTTTTGCAATCACTTTGCGTCCGTCGTCCGTCCGTCCCTAAACTTTTCATTCAAAGATCTTCTCCTCTGAAACCACTGGGCCAATTGAAACCAAACTTGGCCACAATAGTCCGTGGGTTGTCCCCTTTAAAAATTGTGTCGCTCAGGTCTGTAAGTCATCCAAGATGGCCGCCAGCTGGGACCAAAATTTAACATTGGACCCTATGGAAAAAACGTTTCAAATTCTTTTTCTCTGAAACCACTGGGCCAATTGGAACCAAACTTGGCAACAAAAGTCCTTACAAATAAGGTGTTTTTTAGGTCCGCCCGATTTCCAAGATGGCCGCCAGCGGGAAACATAGTTTTAATATTGGACCCTATGGGAAAACACTTTCAAAGATCTTCTTCTCTGAAACTACTGAGCCAATTGGAACCAAACTTGGCCACAATAGTCCTTGGGTGGTCCCTTACAAAAAAGGAGTTTTTTAGATCCGCGTGATTTCCAAGATCGCCGCCAGCAGGAAACATAGTTTTATCATTGGACCCTATTGGAAAACATTTTCAAAGATCTTCTTTTTTTCAGGATCGCACTACATTCACCATGGCCGCCAGCGGTGGACATAGTTTTAACATTGGACCCTATGGGAAAACACATTCAAAGATCTTCTCCTCTGTAACTACTGGGCAAATTGGAACCAAACTTGGCCACAATAGTCCTTGGGTGATCCCTTACAAAAAAGGTGTTTTTAAGGTCTGCGCAAATTAATTCCAAGATGGCCGCCAGCGGGAAACATAGATTTAACATTCGAGCCTATGGGAAAACACTTTCAAAGATCTTCTTCTCTAAAACTACTGAGCCAATTGGAACCAAACTCGGTCACAATAGTCCTTGGGTGGTTCCTTACAAAAAGGGTGTTTTTTAGGTCCGCGCAATTTTAAAGATGGCTGCCAGCGGGGAACATAGTTTTAACACTGGAACCTATGGGAAAACATTTTCAAAGATCTTCTTCTCTGAAACTACTGTGCCAGTTGGTACCAAACTTGGCCACAATAGTCTTTGGATTGTCCCTTACAAAAAAGGTGTTTTTCAGGATTACCCTACAATCAACATGGCCGTCAGAGGGGGACACAGTTTTAACATTGAACCCTATGGGAAAACACATTCAAAGATCTTCTTTTCTCTGAAACTACTGGCCTAATTGGAACCAAACTTGGCCACAATAGTCCGTAGGTGGTCCTTTGCAAAAAATGTGTTTTTCAGGTCAGCGCGATATTCAAGATGGCCGCCAGGTGGAAACATAGTTTTAACATTGGACCCTATGGGAAAACACTTTCAAAGATCTTCCTCTCTGAAACTACTGAGCCAATTGGAACCATACTTGGCAACAATAGTCCTTAGGTGGTCCCTTGCAAAAAAGGTGTTTTTTGGGATCGCACTATATCCAACATGGCCGCCAGTGGGGAACATAGTTTTAACATTGGACCCTATGGGAAAACACATTCAATGATCTTCTCCCCTGAATGTACTGAGCCAATTGGAACAAAACTTGACCGCAATAGTCATTGAGTGGTCCCTTGCAAAAAGGTGTTTTTCAGGTCAGCGCGATATCCAACATGGCAGCCAGCGGGGAACTTAGTGTTTCCCATGGGGTCCAATGTTAAACTAACAGAGGTCTTCTCCCCCTTTAACTAACTAGGGATATTGGATTTATAGTTTAATTATATTTAAGGGCTCTTTAACATAAAATGTCTATGTTAATCAAGGGCCAGGTGAGCGATACAGGCTCTTGAGAGCCTCTTGTTTACTAGTTTTGTTATTATGGGATGATCGTTTTACCAGTCAAATACGACCCTACAAGTATTTTTTTCGTATAATCTATAGGATATGGTGGTAACCTGCCTACGCATTTTGAACATGGCCAACAATTGACGACTTGTATCCAGCTGTGCACCCGTCAGAGAAAGATGTCGCTTGATAAGATTTTTGTATGGAAATATATACGGGGACGGTGTATGAAATGTTCAATTATCAGAAATGCATTAATATTTCAAGATTATAAGAATTATATTCAAAAAGTACAGTTTATTACCTTTCCGATGATATAATTTTGATTATTATCAGAAAATGAGAAATTGCTTCCAATTTGATTTGAAGATGTGTGCCTCATCTATAGTAGTAAATGAAAAACGCCACGAACTCCAATTTTTGCAAGCCTATTAAAATTCAATATTTTTTTTTAAATTCATAACAGTTATATTCGTGATCCCGACTTTCCGTAAGAATATATAAAAAAATTGTGTTTTTGGATGGTTGAAAATTGCTTCCATTTTCATGTGAAATTGGAGAAAATCCCTCTCAAATCATGAAATTTTGTGTTTGTGGCGGTTTTGTAGATCTGTGACAAAGGAGTACTGAGTCGGCGGCTTTCATATATAAAGAATATCAATGGGTGGACTGAGTTGATTTTTTTTGGGAGTTCCTATCTGTCAATATAATACATCCATAGTCAGACCAGAGACAAATAAAACCAATATAATTTTTGGTTTTGTCTCTGGTCAGACATAGTTACTTTAGGGGCGGACCATTGAATTTGAAAGGGGGGATTGGTGTTTTTTCTGGACGGAAAATATTTATTATTTTTTTAACCAGTATAAACAAAATATTTGTTTTGAAAAGAAGCATTATTTTTACAGCAGAAAGCCCCCTTCAGAATATTTTTATTCATCATTTTTGCAGCCAAAATATTTTTTCACATAAAATAAGCCTTCAGAATATTTTTTTCTTCGAAAAAAACATACCCCCCCCCCCCGGCCCTCAGGTTAAAGGGTCGGTCCCTTGGTTGTCAAACAATTTTTATTTTAATAAATATATAAATAAGTTGATTGAACAAATTTCATCCAGATTATATCCTTATAGGAAAAAATAGTAAAACACATCGATACGAAACATTTATGAGTGAGAATTATTGTGAAAGCTTAGTGTGTTAAGCCAAAAAATAATGTTTTCTTAATATGCAAAAAAAAATTATGAGAAAATCATGATATATTAAATTTATATCAGAAGGCTCGTGTAATGTTTATTTTCCCGCTGTGTTGTGACTATAGATTTTATTTGTTAAACATGTTAATTTGATCAAGATATAAATAATCGATAGGGTAATATAAAAGGGGAAGTCATAAAATTTTATTTTGTTTCATGTAAAATTCTGAATTTCCACAGAAAATAAAATCAACGGATAAATTCAGGTAATCTACTCGCCCAACCCAAGCAACAAGATAAATAAACATACAGATACGGACGTGTGGTGCTGGAAGATCTTTTTCGCCCTTTCTGTTCATTTCATTTAAGAAAAATAAACCCATTGAGTTATATTAAAGATTCCGACAATGAATGCCACGAGTTTCTTTGATAGTATCTTCTTTCTTTCTTTAACAAAGTATCTAAAAAAATAACCACCTTATCTCTACCATGGTGGATATGCTTTTTCTGATAAAATGCATGCAATATATAGGGCTAGGTGCACTTAGCTCAGGCTAGGTGGTGTTAAGACGGACCGTTTACAAGAGATTGGTTGTCTGACAAAGTGCAGTGTAGCCGATTTCTTGGCCCACCGAATCAAAGACCTTTTCTGTTAATGGGTTTTGGGCATTTTAAGTTGGTCGTCAACTGTTTTTTCTTTCTTTTTTTTTTGTTTGTTTTTTTTTTTTTTTTTTTTTTTTTTTTGCCGTTTGGTGTTTTGTGTTCTGTTAAATTTTCAAGTACTTTGTGATAACTTAATGTAAAAGGGAAATGAAATGCACCGTTTGCTGCTTTTCAGAAAAAGTGTATTACTTGTTTTATTTAAAAAGGGCGATTCCTCTCTGCCGTCTAACTATAGACCCATTTCTTTGATAAGCTGTATAGGGAAAATTATGGAAAGGGTTATTTATAAACATGTATATAACCATTTAGTGAATAATCAGCTATTGTATGGATATCAGTCAGGGTTTTTGTCAAATCACTCTACTGTATACCAACTTATTGAACTGTACAACTCTATTTTAAACTCGCTAAAAAAAATTTTAGTTGTTTTGTATTTTATGATTTTTCAAAAGCTTTTGATAAGGTTTGGCATAAAGGATTAATACATAAAATGGAAAAATATGGAACTTATCTGATAATAAACTTGCTTTGTTTCATTCAGGGTTATTTACATGATAGAAAACAAAGAGTTGTAATGAAAAATTCATTCTCATCCTTTTATTCTGTATCTGCTGGAGTGCCACAAGGATCAGTTTTGGGACCTCTTTTATTTTCAATCGATATAAATGATATTGGAGAAAGTCTTGCATCTCTGAGTCGATTGTTTGCTGATGATACTTCCCTAGGTTATTCAAGTTCAGATGTTAACAAAATAAATGTAGTAATAAATCAAGATTTAGTCAAATTAAATCAATGGTGAGAGAAATGGAAAATGTCGTTTAATCCAGATAAAACGGATATAATGATTTTTTCTAATTTAGACGAAACAGATCTATTTGATTTTAGATTAAATGATCAATCAATATCTTTATCATCTAGTCACAAACATCTAGGAGTTACCTTTTGAGTGATGGGAAATGGAATGCTCATATTGAAAATACAGCTAGAAGTATTTCTCAGCATTTTGGGATGTTAAGAAAACTTAAATATAGTCTTGGTCGGGAAAATCTTCAGAAAATATATCTTAATTACATACAGTGGGGTGCAGACATAACCTCTCATAAAGTTAACTTGAAGCAG
>MJUU01011791.1:0-13447 GCA_002080025.1 Modiolus philippinarum
TTTGTTGGAGTTATGGGACTTTGATTATTTCCACATTGTTATGCAATGCCAAATCTTGTGGACGCAACTCCTCAGAAACCGCTGGTCAGAATTCATTCAAATTTTACAGGATTGTTAGTCACCACTAGTACTAGATCATATCGCATCGCCATGTTTATTTGTCAAATTTTGTGGGAGTTATGGGACTTTGATTATTTCCACATTGTTATACAATGGCAAATCTTGTGGACGCAACTCCTCAGAAACCGCTGCTTAGAATTCATTCAAATTTTACAGGATTGTTAGTCATCATTAGTACTAGATCATATTACATCGCCATTTTGATTCGTAAAATTTTGTGAAAGTTATGGGACTTTAATTATTTCCACATTGTTATACAATGGCAAATCTTGTGGACGCAACTCCTCAGAAACTGATAGTCTGAATTCATTCTAATTATACAGGATTGTTAGTCGGTATATGTAATAGATCATAACACATCGCCAATTTGATTCAACAAATTATAAGAGAGTTATTGGACTTTATCGACTTAATGCATACTACAACAAAGGGAGACTTTCTGAACACATCTCATTATACTCCAGTTAAGAGTTTTTGCTGAAATTTTGCTTAGCTATTTGCCACCTAATGCAGTCGATCATATCCTGCCGCCATTTTGATTCTCAAAATTTTACATGAGAAAGGGACTTTATTGACTTTTCTGCGGCGGCGGGGGACATAGCTACGCGTAGCAATCTTGTTCGTAATGCTTGCAGATATTGGGCAAATATTTTGTATAAGAGTTCAGTACGATGAGTTACAAGTTGAGTGTTAGTTAGGGCCCCGCCACTTAGTGGCGGACGCCCTATAGTAATCAGTCTGTCCGTCTGTCCGTCCGAAACAATCCTGTCCAAGCCATAATTTTTTTCTCTTTTGAGATAGGCTTTTGATATTTGGTATGTAGATAGATCACCTCAAGACGACGTGTCCCGTACCTTAGTTGGTAACCTTTGACCTTGACCTTTTACCTCAGGGTCACATTCATGCTTTTTCAATGACAAAGTCGTGTCCAGGCGATAACTTTTTTCTCTTTTGAGATAGGCTTTTGATATTTGGCATGTAGATAGATCACCTCAAGATGATGTGTTGCGTACCTTGGTTGGTGACCTTTGACCATGACCTTTGACCTCAGGGTCACATTCATGATTCCCGGCACCTGAATCGGTTTTCAGGGGCTTCGGCTACAGAGCTGCCGGGCGCGTCCCCAGGTGGTGGATAGGGGAATGCCCTGTCTATGCGGGGTAGTCAGGTCATAAGACGGAAAGCCTGACCGCGAACCATTGTAGCCAAACTGTGTGGAGAAATGCCACGCTCCATGGAGTATAAAGACCCCTTCTATATTTCTCTAAAGAGAGCAGACCCACTGGGTGTCGTATGGAAGGCTAAATTTCCTGCCCCTACCCATTTCTCCAATTTTCCAGTGGCAGTCAAAAGTCGTTGCCCAGGTTGTCCCTTCCACCTTTATTTCTTTCTTCTGATACTTTCAATTTTTTGAATTGATTAACTTGTTCTCGTCCTGATATAGCTGAAATATTGCTCATTGGACGTTAAACTCTAACTAATCAATCAATCATTCATGATTTTTCAATGACAAAGATAGATCACCTCAAGATGACGTGTCACGTACCTTGGTTGATGACCTTGACCTTGGACCTCAAGGTCACATTCATGATTTTTCGTGTCCAGGCGATAACTTTTTTCTCTTTTGAGATAGGCTTTTGATATTTGGCATGTAGATCGATCACCCCAAGATGATGTGTCGCATACCTTGGTTGGTGACCTCTGACCTTGACCTTTGACCTCAAGTTACACATTCATGCTTTTTCAATGACAAAGTCGTGTCTGGGCTATTACTTTTTATTCTTTTGAGATAGGCTTTTGATATTTCGTATGTGGATAGATTGCTTCAAGGTGACATGTCACGGACAATATTTGATGACCCTTGACCTCTAGGTCACACTTGGAGCGGGGCCCACAGAGATGGATACCATCTCACTGATGTCTAGTTTCATGCTGTCATCCAATATCAAATCAAAATGGGTAGATAATCCCTGGGCATGTCCTTTTCATGACTGTAAATAGTGAGCTGACTTTGCAGTCAAAATCCTGCAACAGCCTTTCATTGTTTATACTTGCTTAATAGACGATATTCCACTTTCAAATTTTTGGGTAATTGTCGACATCTTACCCCGAATCTACTGGAAACTGGTACCTGACGTCAGTCGAGCTTAATCTAGGAATTCTCCTATTTATTTCTTAACCTAAAAATGACCCGCCTGGGATAAAATGTTGATTTATAACATGTTCAGCTTTTTTCAAATCATAAACACCTTTCATATGTTGATAGAAGAATTTATTCCCTTTGCCCTCACTCAGTGGGACGCCATTTTTACCCCGTTTGACCTCTTTGACCTGCCATTCTAATACTCGGAACGTTCCGGAATTGGACTTTTGGAAGAACATTTATTCTGGCAGCCAAAAGTGATTCCACCTACTATTTAGTGGTTTCCTGAGACAAGACTTGGCAAATACTTTTCATGAGGGAAAGGGTATATCAGAAAATACAAAATGTCAAGAACTTCATTCTACATATTTTGGTCAGTTTAGCTCATCATCCAAGATGGCTGTCAGTGGGGACCTTATTTAACATTAGATCTCTTCTAAAACTGCTGACCAATTATAAACAATCTTTAGTCAATTTAGTTCTTGGATGGTCAACTTTTAAAAAATGGTGTCTGTTATGTTGGTACCAAATCGAAGAAGGTCCACAGAGGGGACCATATATTGACATAGAACACTATAGAAAATACATTTTAACATCTTCTCTTCTGGAACTATAAATCAGAACCAAAATAAGTCACAATTGTCAATGGGTGGTCCATTCTGAATATGATGTCTGCTGGACTGCAAGAATCCAAGATTTCCACCAGTAGAGACCATAGTATAATACTGTACCCTTTAGAAATACATTCAAAGGTTTTCTTTGAAACTAGTTGGCCAATGCAATGGAATTGTAATTGATAATAATTGTCCTCAGATGGTCAACTTAAAAAATGGTGTCTGGTAGGTCCATACAAATTCCAGGATACTTCAATGTTTTCTCCTCTGAAACTATATAGCTAATTACAATCAAACTTACTAACAATAATACTTGAATGATCAACTCTTGATAAACTGCTGACAGTATTTGTCACGCCTTCCCCATGCATGGCTTGGATCTGCACATTTATTTAGAATTGTGTGTACTACCTTGTTACTAAAATTTTGATGAGGTCATTCATACAAGATTAAGATTAAGATTGTTTATTCCAATTAATGGTCCCACAAGGGGCATACAAATTTCATACAATGATTAAGATTCATTTCAGGTACACATACATACATACAAAATTAGATGTCCGAGAGGTCAGGGCCTTGAATAGGTATGTACTCCTCAAGATTAATTACATTTTAAATATCAAGAGGCTAGGACCACTGGTACAGAAAAAACAGAACATGGCCATTCATGCATGACTGAGTTGTCAGAGCTACCATCTAAATGTGAAATCTATATGTATTCCTCAGGATGCAATTGCACGTCAAATATCAAGTAGCCAGGATAACGGTGATAAACAGTGCAAATTTCAAAGTCAGTGGAGTATGACAGAAGGTATTTTTATTTTATTCTGCAGCCTTGGGTGTAGGTATAAAATGACCCTGAAACTGATCTGCACTGGTGTAAATGCACCAATATCAATGGGCTACCACAAGTGGTTTATTATACAGACAAAAGATGAAACCTAAACAATTGTGAACGGTGCTGCCGTCACCAAAAATCCATACCCAAGTCTCACCTTTTTTAGCTCATCTGACTATAAGGGTCAGTGTGAGCTAATGCCATCACTTGGCGTCCGTCTGTCGTCTGTAAACTTTTCACACTTTCATCTTCTCCTCTGAAACCACTGAAGCAAATTCAACCAAACTCTACAGGAATGATGTATGGAAGGTCCTTTACAAAGATTGCTCATTTCATTCTGATCTGATAAAAAACATGGCTGCCACCACAGAACTTAGGTTTAACATAGGACCCTTTTTTCAACTCCTCTGAAACTGCTGAAACAAATTCAACCAAAATGTACAGGAATGATGTACTAAAGGTCCTTTACAAAGAATGCTCATTTTATTCCGATTCAACAAAAAACATGGCCACCAGAACGGAACATAGTTTAACATTGGCCCTATGGGAAATTCACGTTTTTATCTTTTCCTCTGAAACCACTGAAGTAAATTCAACCAAACTTTACAGGAATGGAAGGATGTATGGAAGGTCCTTTACAAAGATTGCTCATTTCGTTCCGATCCAATAAAAAACATGGCCGCCAGCAAGGAACTTGGGTTTAATATAGGACCCCATGGGAAAAATCACATTTTCATCAACTCCTCTGAAACTGCTGAAGCAAATTCAACCAAACTTTACAGGAATGATGAACTTAAGGTCCTTTGCAAAGATTTCTCATTTTATTCGGATCAGACAAAAAAAACATGGCCGCCAGCACGGAACATAGTTTAACATTGGCCCTATGGGAAATTCACATTTTCATTTTCTCCTCTTCAACCAAGCTTTTCACAGGAATGATATATGGAAGGTCCTTTACAAAGATTGCTCATTTTGTTCTGATCCGATAAAAAAACATGGCCCCAGCACAGAACTTGGGTTTAACATAGGATCTCATGAGAAAAATTAATATTTTTGTCAACTCCTCTGAAACTGCCGAAGCAAATTCAACCAAACTTAACAGGAATGATGTACTAAAGGTCCTCTGCTCATGCCATCAGGGAACATAGTTTAACATTGGCCCTAAGGGAAATTCACGTTTTCATCTTCTCTGAAGTCACTGAAGCAAATTCAACCAAAGTTTACAGGGATGATGTATGCAAGGTCCTTCATAAAGATTGATCATTTTGTTCCGACCCAATTAAAAACATGACCACCAGTGCTAATCTTAGTTTTGACATTGAACCCTATGGGAAAACATTTTCAACATCTGCTTTGAAATATTTGAAGCAAATTCAGCAAAAATTTACAGAAATGATGTATGGAAGGTCCTTTACAAAGATTGCTCATTTTGTTGGTATCCAAAAAAAAATATGGCTGCCAGCATGGAATTTGGTTTGAAATGGTACCCCTATATGAAAAAATCTTTTTCATCACATTTGCTGAAATTATTGAAGCAAATTCAGTAAAACTAAGATTGCTTATTTTGTTTTGATCTGATAAAAAACAAGACCACCAGCACAAAACACATTTTAACATAGGATCCTATGGGATAAACATCTCTTTCATCACCTGCTGTAAGCTTTTTGTCAGGTGATAAACATCACTTTCATCACCTGCTGTAAGCATTTTGTCAGGTGAGCAATTCAGGCTCAGTGTCTGAGCCTATAGTTTACTTGCAGTACTGTCTGCTAGGTCTGTACCATAACCAAAATGTCTGCCAACTGGTTTAAATACTGGATCTTACGGGAACATATTCTAGCATCTTCTCTAAAATGAATTCGCCAATCAGAACTTAACTTATTGGAAAATATTCTAGCATCTTCTTTAAAATGAATTTGCCAATCAGAACTTAACTTGCTAACAATAGTCCTTACATGGTCCAGTTAAAAACTGGTGCCCTTTAGATATGCATGAAATCCATAATGGCTGCCAGCAAAGACAATAGCCTAGGTGAAATGCATTTTTAGGTCATCCCTGAATTTACTTAGCCAATAAATCGGAATCGACTTGACTACAATAGTGCTTTAAACACAGGTAATCAACTATTACAGAGTTCACCTTGCATTTAGACATTGTCACAGAAGCCTTTTTCTTGATGCTGACATGCTAACAGGAATGCACACATATACAAGATTAGTTATGCTGTAGAAATATAAGATTAGACAATACTGCAGAAATATGATTATGCTGGAACTGTAGGTCAAAGTGACCTTATTATACCCCCCAGCAAACAAAGTTTTGGGGGTATATAGGAATCGCCCTGTCCATCCGTCCGTCTGCCTGTTCGTCTGTCCGTCGGTCCGTCTCTCCGTCCATGTACCTTGTCAGCACATGTTCTCATAAACGGCTGCTTGGCTTTCGATGAAATGTTACACAGTTGTAGTTCACCACCTGAAGATGTGCATGTAGTAATATGTTTGCTCCCAGAAGGGGAGATAATTTGTCTTTGAATATTTTCTGGAAAAGGGGGGGGGACGAACCTTGTCAACGCATGTTCTCCTAAACAGCTGCTTAAATTTTGATGAAATGTCACAGTCGTAGTACACCACCTGGAGATGTGCATGAAGAAATATGGTTGCTGACCAGATTTTTGAAGGGGAGATCATTTGTCTTAATAGTTTCTGAAAAAAAGGTGGGGACGAACCTTGTAAGCACATGTTCTTCTAAACGGCTGATTGGATTTTGATGAAATGTCACAGTTGTAGTACACCACCTGAAGATGTGCATGAAGTAATATGGTTGCTTTCTGAAAATTTGAAGGGGAGATCATTTGTCTTTGAATATTTTCTGGCATAAGGAGAGGACGAACCTTGTCAGCTTGTCAGCTAAACAGATTCTTTGATTTCTATGAAATGTTGCACAGTTGTAGTACACAACCTGAAGATGTGCATGAAGTAATATGGTTGCTGCCTGAAATTTTGAAGGGGAGATAATTCATCTTTGAATATTTTCTTGTAAAAAGGGGGATGAACTTTGTCAGCACATGTTCTCTTAAATGGGTGTTTGGATTTTAATGAAATGTTACACAGTTGTAGTATACCACATAAAAATTTGCAAGAAGTAATATGGTTGCTGTCTGAAATTTTTAAGGGGAGATAATTCTTCTTTGAATAATTTCTTGAAAAAGAGGGGAGGTATATTAATATATTTGTATTATGTCCACAATTGTACTGTGTCCACACACACTTAAATTTACACTTGCCATATTGATTCAGGGTTCAATAAACAGGGGGTATAACTGGCTTGGATGCCAAATTTAAACCAAGATGCATGCACATGCAAGGCTAGGTGATCCTACCATGTAAAGTGGCTGAGAAATGAACTTGGACCTAAAATTAAATGTAAGGCGATCAAGCAGAAAATATAGGTCAAAGAGACATAATTAGTTTGCCTCAACAAAGTTGAGGGGGACTATAGGAGTACCCCCGACGTCCGTGTCTATGTCTACGTCCACCCATGCATTTGGGCATATATCTTTGCAAATATGTGTAACATGTTCGAAATATGCAATTCATTTCACTTTTCATCTTTATTTATTTAAACAGGAAAACAGTGTACAATCTCTGGAAAGATATAAAAAAACACATATTACATGATATGAAAAATATTATAAACATCAGTTTAACATCACAACAATGCATTTCAAAATTATCAATGAAACATCAAGATAGAAATATAAATCTACTATCAATCCTAGTACATGTGTACTGAATGTCAATTCTACAATCTTTATGATCAGAATAAACTAATAAGTGTGAAAAATCTATTTGATTGAACTATCAAAAAGTATGTTCATTACTAAAACACAGTAAAATAAATATACAATATAACATACCATCAGTGTGACAAGATCAATCACATGTTATACTGCTACATTCTGTACAGTGAACTAATCAAGGCATAGACCTAAAATAAAAATACCTTCTGTCTAACAATAGTGAAACACAGAATGTTCGCTATGCAAAATTTATGTACAATCATTTTAACCAATGCAACATTTACTTTCATTTTAACATGAAAATATGTTAACAATAAAATTGAAAACAATAAACTATAAACTTATTTCCAGAGTTGTATTTAAACTACAAAAATGTTGAACAAGATTTATACAAAAGTTTAAAATAAAATATATGGCTTTGCTTTTAACAAAATTAGCCAAAAATACGTTACAATACAAGTTGTACTTACAATAATGAAAAAGTAATATAATCCAAGTCTAACAAGGCACAAAAATATCAGCCTAACTCTTCACTGTCTATTTGTGGTGTGGCAAAATGCTCAAAATACACCACCTTAAATACCATAGAATTATACAAGGATTTGGGTTCATAAAAAGTATAGGAAAATGACCCAAACCAAATAAGGTAATGAAATAAGGGTTTCTAAAAATATTGTAAAGAAATGCAAATTAATACAAGAATGTCACCAAATATGGAAAGGACAAACTATGGGGTGATTGTCCACACTGCAACACCTGAAAAGTACTCACTCTCCAATAAATACCTAATAGTAGAAAAATATTAATCAATAATTCCAGAAATATGGAAAACTTTTAAGAATAAACATATCAAAATCTGCAAAATAGATAAAAAGACAAATTCATAGATACTAAACATGATATATGAAATAATGAATTTCAAATATTATATTTAATCACCTGCAATCAATACAAAATCAGTGTAGAGTTAGACAAAGAAGGATAACTCTAAATTTTCTGCAAGCAAATTCCAAACTAAACCTGAAATATAAACTGAATATAAAATTAATACTTATATACAGAACCAATAAATAAAAACACAAGATCCAGTACGGGCACATATGCATGGTAGGGTCCTCAAACTTTGCGTGCAGGTGCATCTTGGGTTGACTGACAGCCTCGAAGAAAATTGGGTTTCTCTGACCTATATCTCACGCTTGATTGATTTACATTCAAGTTTTCGGATGAGTTCAGATCTCAGTCACTAAACATGGTACGATCATATAACCTTTCATATGCATGCAAACTCTGATGGTAGCACTTTGACCTATATTTTACGCTTGATTTATTTACATTCAAGTTTTCGGATGAGTTCAGATCTCGGTCACTATACATGGTAGGATCATGTAACCTTGCACATGCATGCATCTCTGATGGTAGGTCAGCATTCAGGCAAAAGTAGGTCACTTTGACCTATATTTTATGCTTGATTTACATTCAAGTTTTCAGGCGAGTTCAGATCTCAGTCACTACACATGGTAGGATCATGTAACCTTGCTTATGCATGCATCTCTGATGGTAGTTCAGCATTCAGGCAAAATTAGGTCACTTTGACCTATATTTTACACTTGATTGATTTACATTCTAGTTTTTGGATGAGTTCAGATCCCAGTAACTATACATGGAAGGATCATATTACCTTGCATATGCATGCAACTCTGATGGTGGGTCAGCATCCAGGCAAAATTAGGTCACTTTGACTTATATTTTCTGCTTGATTGATTTACATCCAAGTTTTTGGACGAGTTCAGATATCAGTCATTATACATGTTGGGATCATGTAACCTTGCATATGCATGCATCTCTGATAGTACATCAGCATCCAGGCAAATGTAGGTCACTTTGACTTATATTTTATGCACGAGTGATTTACATTCAAGTTTTCAGATAAGTTCAGATCTCAGTCACTATGCATGGTAGGATCATATAACCTTGCTTATGCATGCAACTCTGATGGTAGGTCAACATCCAGGCAGATTTTTGTTGCTGTGACAATGTGCCATAATGAGGCGACTTCTGTAATCGTTGATTACCTGTGTTTTTTTTTGGTAGCTGTCAACTTAGATACACCTTTATGCTAAGTTTGATGACCCTATCCTTCATATTAAGCAACATATATTCTCAAATGTGGACATGGATGCTGAGGGTAATCCAATTGTCCCCTCAAAATTGGTGAAGCAAACTAAAAATTGCATAGGGTAGGTTCATAGCCCTCCAACTGGGACCATAACTGTTGGAAATGCATTATAACATCTCTGAAACTACAAAGCTTTTCAGAGCCCATCGATGTCGCATTATTTATTTAGAGCATATTTCAAAAAATGTCTGGTAGATCCTTACCAAATACTAGAATTTGCTTTGCTTAACGGGAATAATACGAAACCACTCAGTCAATTGAAATTTGGACACAGTTGTCCTTGGGTTGTCCACCTCAATGTCTTAGTAGGTCTGCAAAGATCTTTATTCCAAGATGGCTGCCAACAGATTCCATAGTATTGGAAATGCAGTTGAAGATCTTTTCAGATACTACTTGACCAACAGCCACAAATGGTCACAATAAAAAACTAGAGTTACTGTGGCCTAGTGGGCAACGGATACCCCTGCACCCTCCTCTTACTGCATTTTCTTTAAAATCTAAAAACTAGAGGCTGTATCGCTCACCTGGTCACTGGTTTTATTCATTGTCACCTATATACCACCCATTCATACTATAAATCAGTTCAGCAGATGTAACATTTTCATTCTTGGATGAGGTACAAACTAAAAATCACAAACTTTGGAAGGGATCACCCAAAGACAATTGTAACCAAGTTTCGTTCCAATTGGCTCAGTAGGTTCAGAGGAGAAGACATTTGAATGCATTTCCCATAGAGTCCCTATGTTAAACTATGTTCCTGCTGGCGGCCATCTTGAATGAGGTATGAACATAAAAATCACAAACTTTAAAGGGGACCACCCAAGGATTATTGTGACCAAGTTTGGTTCAATTTGGCTTGGTAGTTTCAGAGAAGATCTTTGGATGCATTTTCCATAGGGTCACTATGTTAAACTATGTTCCCTGCTGCAGCCATCTTGAATGAGGTATGAACATAAAAATCACAAACTTTGAAGGAAAACATCTAAAGACTATTGTAACCAAGTTTGGTTCCAATTGGCTCAGTGGGTTCAGATGAGAAGACATTTGAATGCATTTTCCATAGGGTCCCTATGTTAAACTGTGCTCCACGCTGCCAGCCATCTTGGATGAGGTATTACTCTATTAAATTGACCTGACTGGTCACCGGTCGATTAAATCGGTATTATTCGTTTTAAAATTACCTACAAGACAGAGAAAATTAAGCCATGCCCAACCTGTTCAATAAATTTGAGTAATACAAACGCAAAAATCACAAACTTTAAAGGGGACCACACAAGGACTATTGTGACAAAATTTGGTCCCCATTGGCTAAATGGTTTCAGAGGAGAAGATCTTTGAATGCATTTCCCATAGGGTCCTATGTTAAACTATCTTCCCCGCTGGTGGCCATCTTGGATGAGATTGTGAACCTGCTGGACATATGTAGAAATTGTAGTTCTGGAAAACCTCAACACTTTTGCATTTCACATTTAACCTTTATCTCAAACAGTTTTAAAAATAAAAGTAAAAACGTTCAAAAATTGTGAAAATTCAAAGAAAAAGTGGCAATAACTGCTATGTGGGTTGTCAGATTTTCTTCAAAATTGCAGGACATGTAGATCTTACTATGCTGACCATATTTGTTATACAAACTTCACTTCCATCTTCTATCATTTTCAATATATAAGACCAGAAGTAACGAAAAACTGAAAATTTTACGGAAAAGGGGCAATAACTCCAAGACGGGTAAACGGATATTCTCCAAAATTGCAGGGCAGGTAGATCTCATCATGCTGATCATTTTTACTTCTGTCAGATTTTTTATATCTGTAACGGTTTTCGAGTAATTTGCAAAAAACAGCAATTTACCCCTATGTTCTATTTTTAGTAACAGCGGCCATGTTTTTTGGTCTTCAGATATAAAAATCACAAACTTGAAAGTGCATACCCTGGTAATGATTCAGGCCAAGTTTGGTTAGTATTGGACCAGTAGTTTTAGAGGAGAAGATCTTTGAAAAAAAGTTAACGGATGGACGGACAGACTGACGGATGGACGGAGGACAGACACTGAGTGATAGCAAAAGCTCACATGGCCTTTGGCCAGGTGAGCTAAAAATTAAAATTTTTGAAATTTGCCCCTTTTGGGCCCCATTTATCTCGTGAACGGTACATGCCACATGAAAACCGTTGACATACTCCAGATTGGAAATTTTCTAAGGAAAACATCTAAAGACTATTGTAACCAAGTTTGGTTCCAATTGGCTCAGTGGGTTCAGAGGAGAAGACATTTGAATGCATTTCCCATAGGGTCCCTATGTTAAACTGTGCTCCACGCTGGCAGCCATCTTGGATGAGGTACAAACGCAAAAATCACAAACTTTAAAGGGGATCACACAAGGACTATTGTGACAAAATTTGGTCATCATTGGCTCAGTGGTTTCAGAGGAGAAGATCTTTAAATGCATTTCTCAAAGGGTACTGTGTTAAACTATCTTCCCCGCTGGTGGCCATCTTGGATGAGATGCGAACCTGCTGGACATATGTAGAAATTGTAGTTCTGGAAAACCTCAACACTTTTGCAATTCACATTTAACCTTTATCTCAAACAGTTTTTGAAATAAAAGTAAAAACGTTCAAAAATTGTGAAAATTCAAAGAAAAAGCAGCAATAACTCCTATGTGGGTTGTCAGATTTTCTTCAAAAGTGCAGGACATGTAGATCTTCCTATGCTGACCATTTTTCTTAAAAAAAACTTCACTTCTATTTTCCATCAATTTCAATATATGGGACCAGAAGTAACGAAAAACTGAAAATTTTACGGAAAAGGGGCAATAACTCCAAGACAGGTAAACAGATATTCTCCAAAATTGCAGGGCAGGTAGATCTCATCATGCTGATCATTTTTACACCTGTCAGAATTTTGATATCTGTAATGGTTTTTGAGTAATTTGCAAAAAACAACAATTTACCCCCTATGTTCTATTTTTAGTAACAGCGGCCATGTTGTTTGGTCTACTGACATAAAATCACAAACTTGAAAGAGCATACCCTGGTGATGATTCAGGCCAAGTTTGGTTAGTATTCGCCCAGTAGTTTTAGAGGAGGAGATCTTTGAATAAAAGTTAACGGATGGACGGACAGACTGACGGATGGACGGACGACGGACACCGAGTGATGGCAAAAGCTCACATGGCCTTTGGCCAGTGGAGCTAAAAACTGCATCAAAATTGGACTAAAAATAAAAAAAAATTAATTTTTGAAAATCTCCTGTACATGCCACGTAACATCCGATGGCATACTACTGAAAGGAAATTTAATTAGGAACACACTGAAAGAGACCCCATCAAAATCCAATAAATAATAAATATTCTAGAGCCAAATATGTGAAAACACCCAAATTTTCCCTTTTTTGAAAACAGGAGGGGCCAAAATGACCAAAACCCATCTCAGCCTTCCTTTTGTGCCAAGGAACACTGTGGTAAAATTTCATAAGGATTGGTCAATTGGAACTTAAGTTATTGCCCTAAAACAAAAGTGTCTACAGATGACGACAACGACGACGACAACGACAGCACCATACCATTATACGACCTCAAATTTTTTGCGGTCATATAAAAAGGGAGACACAGTACAACTCATTTACTACATATGCAAGCTGATAAATCCTTGACGCAAATTTCAGTAAGGCTAAAATCCTTGCAAAAGATGTTCCTGACGGATTGACAGACAGACAGACGGACGGACAAGGGTAAAACAATATGCCCCCCCCCCCCCCCCC
>MJUU01011791.1:13478-27314 GCA_002080025.1 Modiolus philippinarum
AGATGGGCAACACGATTTGACTGTTTCTGGAAAGAGCAGGATATACAACTGCAAATAATACAAAAGGAACTATATACTGCATGGAAAGTTTCTCCACATAGTTTTGTTTTTGGTTCATAGTTAGGCTTTCTGTATTATGATGACCAGACTTTCCTGCAGGCACAAAGTATTCCATATAAACCATCTGGGATGTGGCTGGTAAGCTTTGTAAACTGAGCCCCTTAAAACCAATTCAGATACTGGACAAGAGGATTACAGAAGTGATGCATTATAGTATCTGAAAAATAGACATAACAGTTATCAAACCATGATGTGTACCAAATCACTGGTGAACTGTACATTTGTTTTCATGAAGGGATATTGTTGAAAAACGGTAATGGGCATATTTGTTGAGAAGTTTCATTTGATTTCACAATATTCAACTTCAGATTGATAAACAAAAAGACATAAAAACATTTTGTTTACAATTTATTTGTACAATATATAAATTCAATGACAAAAAAGTGCCCAAATATTATATTTTTTATCTCTAAGCAATGACAAAACTTTACAAAAACATTTTATCGCCCTTCTACTCTTTCTTCTAAATAAAAAAAAATGTCTTGCAGAAAAATATGATGAAATACTTTCAAGAAATTAATTTTGTTTTCAAACTTTCTAGGTGTTTTTAAACAATATTGAATATCTTTGGATTGGTTGCACAAAGAATCTAGAAATTCACATTGTCTAAAAAAAGGTTAAGATATAAAATTAGCAACTGATTATGAAAAAATAGGCAACTACAGCAACCAATATTAATAGCATTTTAAACTTACTAAAGTCAAGAATTACAATACCACAATTCATTGACAATTGAAATAGAAATCAAACTGTGTAACAAATATTTGCTTGATCAGAGTGTTTCATCAATTTCTACAAGAAATAGCAAATTGATGAAACAGCTAGACCTTTCTCAATGTTTTAAGTCTTTAAATACATGTATTACTTCTAGAGGCAGTAATTTATATGTTGAATAATTCAGACAAGTATGACCTGTCCATCATTTGAAATTAGCAAATCTTCTGAATCACCACTTTCATTTAAACACTTTTAAACACTAAACATTTTTATTTGGACAAATGTAAGTAATGAAATATTAGTATCATCCTCTGAATAAGTAACTTCAACAAACAAGCAATAAAAAGTCAAACTTGGACAACTTACAACATACATTGCACTCATATATATTTATTTATATTATAAAAGATTTAGAGAATCAAGAAAAATGATATATTCTGACAGTAAATAGTTTGAAATCTAAAAAAAGATGACATGGATAGAAGTAAATCCCTCCTACCCAAGAAGTGATGTCATATGAATGATTCATGATAATGAAGATACAATATAATCAATCTAAGAAAGAACTGGGCCGAGTCATCAAGTCAGTCAAAGTGGAGTTATACTGTAAATTAAAGCAAGAAAAAAGCAACAAAATATAAACAACAAAACAAAACAATGAAGAGTACATGAAAAAGACTACAATAAAACTCACTATTTTCATCAATTATTCAACAATACAAAGTTAATTAATCACAATTACACTTATTTTATATAAATGTCTTATTTCTTCTTGCTGTTTCCTGGTGATGTTTTAGGAGATGGCTTTGGTGGCTGTAGTGGCTGGTCATCTTCACTATCATCAGAGTCCTATTTACAATGTAGAATTATTCATAAAACTGAAAGTAAAGCATGCATATGTGATAGATTAGTATCGTGCAGAAAAGCAAAGCAGATATATATATCTATATGATACTATATTATTGGCAAGTACTAAAAGATCTTATATACATGTGAATTCAAATATGCACTATCTACTACACCCCATAAAGTGCTTAAATATTTCAGGGAATAAGGCAACGTATATATATTTTCTGACGAAACCTTATATTTTGAATGGCTACTTAAAAACATTTGAATGCCACAACCAGAATGTTCATACATTAGAATTCTCTTTTTGTTATTGAATCAATGACAGAATTAAAGGTAAAATAAATGCTCCAAAATATTGACAAGATTCTACCAAAATGAAATAAAATTTCCTTCATGTCCCTTTAAACTGCATTATTACTTTTTTAGGGAAGCTTTTTCACATAATCTTGAAAGACTATTTTACATTTTGGTCAACTGAGTATTATCTTGTACACATACATAAGTTTCACACTTTGGCAAGCACAGTTTTGCAAGTGTGTTTAGACAAAAATGAATTTCAATGTCAGATTATGCTTATTTTCCCCTTTCAGTACAGAAATAATTAGTTTGCATGGTATCTTCATGATTAAAAAGTACATTTCTTAGATCAAGCAATGAGAAAATATTTGGATGATCATTTCTTTGAAATCCAGCTGAATTTTCTTGAAGAGATAACTTTTTCACTGTTCACAGGCTAAATTAAAGTGGTTCCCATGCCACACCCTACATCTCATCCCATCTTAAAATGAAGTTGTTTTCTTTTGTGACAACCTTGCATCTTACTGCTGCTTGATATATAACAAATGAAAATTCAGCCTCTATTCTGCCATTAAAATGTAAAACCAGCTGTTGTATTTGGTATAAATTATCTTGTGATCATTAAATACTCCACTTCGCAGACGGCCATAAAAAGCACCATGATTCAATATTTTTTTTTTGACTCAAAGAAGGCAGTAGAGATGTTTTATTGTTAAGACATACTCTAAAACTAGCATACCAAAGAACGTTTATAAACTACTGTAATATCAAATAACTGTTACAATTTTCCTATGTCTGAAATCTATGTTAAATTTTTAGTATATATGAATTCAGCCGACATTTGTTTTATTTCATTCAATGACATTGGACTACAGATGTACTAACTAAGCATCACATTTTGAAAGATTATTTTCATGCAATTTAACTATCATGGCAGATTGGAGATTTTTAATTTAACTATCATGGCAGATGAAGATTTTTAATATGCATATGAAGATTTTACTGATTTAAATTCTATCCTCTTTATCTATGTTTGAGTGAACTTAACTCCCTATCTTTTTTTTTGGAATTACTCGATATCTTAATTATAAAATCAATGTAAAAAAAAAACATATTTTTTTCAAGTCTACAGGAAAACATAAAGACATGTATACCAGTGGAAATTAAATAAAAGCAGGGATGTCCAATGACCTTTTTTTTAACTGTCAATGTACCTTGGTCAATTGCAAGTGTGAATTAAGCAAAATGCACAATATCCCATACCAATGTATTTACAATGCATTTATATGTAGTGGTGCTAGCTATATGATACATACATTTTGTATATGTTTACATTGTATATTAGTACAATAACAAAATATATGAATAAATAAAAGTTCATAAACTTTGAATGTAATAGACATTTCTAAAATTCATTAACATACTGTAAATGAGTAAAGCCTTTAAGAGTGTGCATTAAAAATTAAGCCTTTTTCTATAAGTTTGCAATCTACAAAGTCAATGCTCACTACTTTGTAGTTATGTGCATGTAAAATTTTGTAAATATTGTAAGGCATGATTTGAAACAATTGTGCAGTTTCTTGTCTATTAAAATATCAGAAGGAACAAAATAAACTGAATGAATTTCACTTAAGCTATAAACAAAGTACATGTATAACTAGTCAAGCTACCTTGTTTTTTCTGATTTTTAAAAAAATTTGGTGAGCTCATCAACATTTACCCATATTTTTTTTCATTCCATTTCATAAACATAAATCTGGTCTTTTGAAGTCATCTGCATTTTACATGTTGATCCTTTAAAATGCCATCCAAATGTCCTTTGCTATTTCATAATTAATATGAGAGATGTGCAACTTCATGTTTCAATCAATTTCACCATTTTTTCCTTTTTACCATTAATTATGTGTATTTCTGACACATTCTTACACATTTCCATTTATCGCAAGATGACATACATGTAAAAATTATTTGTTTTATTTCACCATTTAGATTATTAAGTTAATTGACAGAAACCTACCAAAATTCTAATGGTTAAAATTTCATGGTTAAAAAAATGATTTTAATAGATTTATGTTTATAACGTTACCATTTCATATTTTTTCAAGTGCATTCTATGAAAATTTTCAAGAAAAAAATTGCTAATTATAGTATATTTCAGGTAAAATTATTTATGAATCAAAATCTATACATGTATATCTCATATACATGTATATTTCTATTTTATCATTATAGAAACACAATAGATTTACAATCTTTTTTATATTGATGTGTGAATTTAAACATCAATCAATCAACTACCTCTTCATCTTCATCTTCGTCATCACTAATCATTGGTTTCTGTATTCGTGTTTTACGTTTTCTTGTACTGGTACGTTCTTTTTCTGGTGCCTACAAATGGTTCAATAAAAAATAAGTACTGTATATATTAATGTTATTGTAAAAAACTTCAAATTTGAAAATTTTTATGATATTTGTTCAAAAACATAAAAGTTCTTTAGGTAAAATGATTTTTTTTTTCTTTTAATTTTCAAGTCTATGCAGGAAATATGTATTAAAATAAAATAAGAAACATACTTTGCTTACCTTTTTACTTGGAGTTTTTGTTTTTTTGGCTGAAAAAGAAGATCAAAATACAATCAATATTTTAATTGAACTTGATGAATTACACTCAATCTTAAGCTCTAATATTTTAGGCATAATCAAAGATATCATTACACCATCAAAATTAAATATACCTTTTTTTTTTTGCAAAAGTGCTTAACAGTTTATTACATTTTATGCATGACCCAAAATAAGGTTGGATAATTGACGTGCTATTGCAAAATTTGTAAATTCCTTACATTTGGACGCACTTCACAACTTTTTAGTTACGAAAAACCTTGTACCAATGCCCCTTTCTCTTTTGTCTATATTTCTTCTTTAAATTTAATACTGTAGAAATATATCACCAATTTGATGGCATATACTCAATAAATGTATGACATGTGACAATATCAAAAGTATACATACTTTTCTCTTCCTCTTCTTCTTCCTCTCCATCGTCATTCTCGGTTTCTTCATCACTACTACTGTCATCTGATTCTTCTAATCCATTACCCATCTCTTTCTCAATTCTCTGTCTGGCATTGGTAAATACGGATTGTAATACAATGGAATCTTCAAAGATCTGAAAGAAAATTTTATAACATTCAATGTATTTTATTTGTAGATGCCTTGGAAACAAGTGAATTTCTAATTTTAGTTTGACAAAGTAATGCTCTGATCTTAGCTGAAAAATAAAATAGTGTTGTACAAAAGAATATTTTATTAGGATATGAAGTGATCAGTCATGAACAAATATTTTGCCTTTTTCATTTCTCTAATTTCGATGCCAATCTTGTCGCTGTTGATCAGTTCAAGATCAAAACGAAAACCTGCATGTGCAAATTATTGATGACAGGATTTCACTGGATATTGAAAAGTTCACGAACTTATATTCAAATAGCAAAATACATGTATACCTTAAATATTCATTTTGGGTCCAAATCAATAAAACTAGTATAAACCAAACATAAGAAATAAACCCTGGTAATAAAGCATATACAAGTCGTTGATCGTAATAGTTTACAGTCTTAAGGGTTAAATATGAAAGTCTGGCTGAAGCTGTAACCATGATAAACAATGCCTTGAAAGGATTGATTCTTTATTTCTCTAATTAGGATGGGAATCTAGCAACTACTGACCCATTAAGATGGATTCCACCACATCATATGCAAGTTTTTTTTTTCAGTATTTTCATAATTTCATAGTAACAAACTAAACTATTAAATAATTTCTTCAAAATAAAAAAGACTTGAAAATTAATTTTTAATTTAATATGCATATATACTGATTATTTATCATTATGATATAAGTATTTTAAATACACAATCCTTGCATTTCACTTTGGATAAAATATTTTATCATGATGTTCTGTATAATTTGAGAAGTTTTCCCTCTGCAGTATGTCATAGTGAATATAAGAGATTCATATTTAAGAGATATGCAAAACCTTGTGAACTTTGTTGCTTTCAGACATAGAGAAACAATAACTAATTTTTGCAAGTCACTGACTTTCATAACTTATACAGTTTCAAGTCTTAAATTTTTAAATGTCCTTGCTGATGCTTGTTTTTTTCCAATTTATTTTACCACTCGTGCATGTAAAAATGTGATATAATCACTGGCTTTGAAATATGGATATCACATGTACATGTAACAAACACTTACTGCTGAGCCCTCAATGTTATATGACTGTGCATTCTCACAAAGTAACATAACATCAGCTTCTAAATCATCTAAACATCTATATCTGTGGTCTTTGATCTTTTGCTGCAATACAATTTTTATTTTATTCTGCTTTGATTTCTAACACTCTATATAATTAAATAAAATTTACACAATGCACCTCTGACTTAAATACAGGAACAAATTGACATTCAAATATTTCTATAGTCTCGTGCAATATTTCTATTTGATTTATCCTTTATGAACTTTTGTACCAGTACTTTGATTTGTTCTTATCAAAATTGACCATTACAAGTAGTCTATTTAAGATAAATGCATGTAAGCATAGCCTATATTTATATGTATGTATCTAAACTCCCCATGAAAGGTATACATTAGAATGGGCAGTGAATGTACATGTATGGCAAAAAAAGTAATGGTGCATTACATGATACCCGCCACATTTCACAAAATATCAAAGTTTCAAGGGCATAACTCTATACCCCCTTGGACCTCTGAGCCCAAAGTAGAACTCAAACTAAGTTTTGTGGTAAACAACTTTCATATCAAGCTTGAAGACAGTTTGTTATTTCGTTTACAAGATATCATTCAGAAACCCTGAAATTCACAAAACTTATGTTTCAGGGGGTATAACTCCAAAACCCCTTGGACCTTCAAACCAAAAATCAAACTTAGCCTGCATACCTGCCAACCTCTGAAACCTTCAATGAGGGAGATCTCCCCCTCAGCTATAACAGATGAGGGGGAGATTTTGCACGAACGACATTTTCAGTCCAAATATATGACATGTGCACATCTGTACAACTCTGTCCCCAAGACTGGGTGCTATTGCTCTCTTAATATTTTGTGTGCACTTGGTACGCTTGCAGCCAAATTTTGATGCAATTTTACTGTCAGGAAAAAGTTTTGAACACAACTGAATAAAGTGGTCAGCAACAAGAAATGGCAAGTTGTGTTCTGCCACAAAATTACTAAATAAAGTTTCGGCCATGATAAGCTGACTGTCAAATTTATCGTTTGGTTTCTGCAAGGACGTATATATATTCTAAATATACGTCCTTGGTTTCTGTTAGAAAGAACCCATTGACTTAATAGTTTTTTGAGCCTCCACTGCCTTATTGTGTGTCTCACACTTAACATGCCTTTTGACGTCGTAAAGACCGCCAGATGTAACCGAAAAATTGACGGAGAATAGTGTGCACAGTGCAGATGCATTGCCAAGTGGACTCGCTCGTAAAAATTGGAAATCTTTCGTCCAGTCTGATTGGAACTTGCAGCTATATTTCTTCTTTTTTTTTTCACACTGCCCGCTGGGCCAGACAAGGACCTCTTTCTTGTTGGAGTTGACATGACAATTACTTATAAATAGATCATGAAAAGTACTCACCAAAGTTTTCAAATCGTTCATTGTTTGTTTACGTCTTATTGAGATTAGTGAAAAGTCCCGAGAGATACGAATGCGGGTCATTGCGGGTTAAAATATCCGAATGCGGGAGATTCTAACTCCCGCGCGGGATCGGACGCGAAAGCAGGAGATTTCCGGAATTTCGTCGTTTGTGCGGGAGTCTCCCGCACAAAACGGGAGGGTTGGAAGGTATGAGCCTGAGTTTTTACAGTAAACAACTTTATACATACCAATAGAAAAAAGAAGGGAAACGGGGAATGTGTCAAAGAGACAACGACCCAAAGGGGAGTAATAACAACTCAAAGCCACCATAAGATCTTCAATGAACGTTGAGAAAACGCAACAGCAGGTTGGAGTCGGCCCCTGAATAAAGAGTTATCAAGTTCAGCAAAATAAACATCATCCTAGACTCCTATAGACATTAAGTAAACTAATTAGAAAAAAGACAAGACACACAAAGGCTTAATAAATTTCCTGACTTAGGACAGGCGCAAACCTGCTGCTAGTTTTATTGGGCCCAAACCTTCCCCCTACAGCCAATGTGATAAATCAAAAAACAATCGTAACAACAGTAAAATTCAGTTGGCAACAGGACTGAGTCAATTGTGAAAAATTATATAGTATACAGCTTCCACCAAGATCCCTTCCTTTCAGGAGATTAGCATGATGATTTCATGCATATACCGGAATACATAACCCGTGTCCATGCAATACAGATTTTAGAAATTTAGAATGTGTTTAGTTAAAATGCAAAGACCCTATCAAAAAATCAATGTTAATACCAAAGAAGGCCATACGTAATGACTTGACGACAATACTGTAATTATAACCCTTATGAATTAGACGATTTAAAGGTTTTATAAGTTTGTTAGGCGAGTTTAAGTATTTTTTACTCTTGTGTAAAACTTTACCGTAAAATCAGGGATGTGAAATACCAGCCTTGATTAGATGTTTACAGGTTGCATTGTATTAATGAACTAAGTCTTTATATCGATGATAAAATTTAGTAAAGGTTTTAACTAGTTTGTGATAACGAAAACCCTGATGTAATAGTTTTTCAGTTATGAAAAAATTCTGTTCATTAAAATCGCAAACGTTATTTCATACTCAAGCAAATCGAACAAGTTGAGATATGTAAACACCATATGATGGCGCTAATGGAACATCGCCATCCAGAAATGGATAATTAACTATGGGAAAAGAAAAATCGTCCCTTTTATCGTAAATTTTAGTATCTAATTTACCATTCGTTATATCAAAATTGATGTCTAAGAACGGACAATGATGATTATCAGAATTGGCTTTATTCAAAGTAAGTTCTTTAGGGTAGATGTCCTTAAAATACGTATTGAAGTCGTCATTATTTAAAGTTAAAATATCATCCAAATATCGGAAAGTGTTGTTTTAACTTTTCAATTAAATGCTGTTTAGATGGGTCTTTGTGAATGTCTGAAGACTAAATGTTATTTCGTTCACATGTTATCAGTCGGAAACCTTCAAGGAACGACCAGACAGACACACGACTGAAGGTATCACATAATATCTCGCCACTATCAGTGGCAGGGTGTAAAAAAATCTGTGATAAAAAAATGTTGGGAAAGCAATATAGTACATTATTATACCTCCTGTAAGAAAGTTCTTTTATAGTAAAACAAATTTATTTTCGCATAGTTTTCAAAAGAAATAGCGTTGACTGCACTATTGCAATAGTTACCACTGCTGTTGTGAAGACTATTGATTTCTACGTCAATCATCATCAACCATCACGTGCGGGAGGCGGAGTTTTGATCTGACTGACAAGAGGGTGGTACTTATCCGCGCAATCATCTGTGCAATTGATGTTATCAAGTTTCTAATCATCATTTGAAAGATTGTCTTCTGCTACAGTGCTAAGATTTTTTTTACAGTTTTTTGATTTTATTTTAAAGAAGAAGAAATAAAAAAAGCTGAGCTTCGTGTGTACACATAAAATTCGTTCTCCCAAAACAGTTGAATATGTTTTGGCCACTTGAAATATATTATTTCATTGCTAGAAATAAGTTGATGTGTATTGAGATCACTGACGCGTGGAAATTGACATCGGAATCAGATAACACAGATACAGTAAAACGATTGACAGGATATAGCAAACAAGCTAAAGAAAAATTTTCAAATTCAGCTGTTCAGAAATATAGACAACAGTCAGTATAATAATAATATTAATGTTGTGTTTTACATTGACTATGGAAAATAGTAGCCAGGGTGATGGACAATAGTGCACTCCCCTTCGGGTCGTGCACTATTGTCCATCACCCTGGCTACTATTTTCGCATAGTCAATGTAAAACACAACATTATTATATAAATACTGTAATGATCCTTCACACATTTTGAGAACTATTTAAAGCTAAATTGTTACCTTTATCTTCTTAAAATCAATTGGTTTGTCTATTAGTTCATAATACTCTGGATACAATTTCTTTGATGGTAGACTTATAAACTCTGTACTTAGTACTCTGTNTTTGGTCCTGCCAATGAGGAGGTAGACGAGTTATGGGCTTGGTTAGGTACTAGACTCACAAAAATCTGTGCTGATGCACTGGGGTCAGCGTTACAGAATCCTGTCCTTCTAGGAGGGGGGTTGTACAGTTAAAGATAAGATAAAGATAAAGATACTCTTATTGACCTAATCAAAGGGCCCATAACGGGTATATACAATCAAAATAACATACACATTCATTCAACATAAAACATTTGCACCTTTCACACTGATCAAAGTTGATTGGACACAGAACATACAAAGTTTAATATTAAAACGGGCAGAGAGTCAGTCAACCATATAATGAGAGATAACTCAATGTACATATGTAAATAGCTAGACTTGACAGTATCCAGATGAGGACAAAATGCAACTCTGCTTGTTAGCTATAGTTAAATGACATAATGCGATAAATTTCATATTGAAAATTAACATACTAAAAAGTATTAATTAGTCTACTGATTGGCATGTGTCTTTCCTTATTTTATATAAAACTCCTAGAAATTCACAGAATCTAGAAATAAATTGTAGATTTTCATTTGACATAAACCAGATTAAAAGATTAATGTCATTCAATTCTTTTAGATTAGGAAATTCCTTAAATATACTTTCATAAAATTCTTTCCTAATATCATTATATAAGGAGTATTTAAATAAAAAGTGCATTTCATCCTCAACCAAGTCAAGTTGACTAAACTGGCAGATTCTGTCAGAGCGGGGTAAAACAACTGACTTCCCATGACTATCTGTTATTCTTTCATAACGTCCTCTTTCTATTCGCAGACAGTGATTGCTCAATCTAAAATTAGACAGCCTGATACATTTTTCATGATTTCTTATGTTTAAATAATTTTCGTATTCAAATATTGATTTAAATTTAAAATATGTATCGAATTTGCTTTGCTCATTTTGCGTTGCTGAACATTTAAAAGAATTCCAGTATTGTAAAAAATCTTGTTTAGCATGTTTTTTGGATGAGTGTCTATCCAAAGGATAGAATTCTATCCTATGTTACGACCCAGGTGACCAACCTCACACAATCAAACATTAGTGATCATTCCCATGCTAAAAGAATCCTTTTCAGGGAACCTCGTACACATCTTTCTGATCTCATAAAAAACACTGACACTCAATAGTCTATTTTCATTGAACATTAATTTGATTGCCAGAACTTTTCAACTCTTAAATGGTGCCCAAATTCGTTAATTAATCACCGAATGAATTTCCCATTCATAAAATTTTGTGTGTAGATGTATGAATATGGAAGACCGATGCCTTTATTTACATTTGTATGAAGGGCGTAAACGTACTTCCCTGAACGTCAATGAAACGATGTGGCTGTTTTGAAATATATCATAAAAGAACAACGCATTGGAAATAAAAAATCAAATTCATTAGCCGTCGAGAACAACAGACCATTATTAACAATCTACGGAAGACGTAATGTTTTTTTACATTTCTAGTTATCATTGAATGGAAAAGTACGGCTGTTCCACGTTGGCTGTTCCATTATACTTGTTGCGATTGTCATTTAGTGTCTTCTCCGAGGTCCGCGTTCGGTATACATTTAATGGCCGACTCAAAACAAAATACTGAAGAAGTCGTACATCGGTAAATACAAAGTACTAGTATTATCTGGAAACAGTTGTCAAGGTGCATTTTCCGAAACAGACGATATTTTGCAACGATCGGGGTTGGAATTGACTAAATTCGAAATAGGATCAGGCAGGGGTGTTGATCTGTTGATTGCCATTCGTCCAACAATGTTCAGTCCGGGGTGTTGCGTGTTAATTGCTGTTGATCAGAGTTTGGTCAAACAAAACTTGAGATAATGTCATTTGAGTATTTACAATGCATAACAGTCATTTTTCAAGTACATGAGAATGTATATCATAGCGCGAATTGAGACGCATTGTTGCATAAAGAACTTGGCACAGATCATCGTTTTCATGTCTTTGTGTGTTTCTTGGACGAATTATCTTCATAAAGAGCTGAGTATTGCTGCTCATGTCTTGTCAGCTTTTGCGTCTTGTCAGCATTCACAAACCTTTCATTCAGGTCTCTTCTTTAGAATTAAATCTCATACTGTACTTGATCAAGATGGTGCTGTCATTGTTTAGTCTATGTTGAGTGTACATCAGGGAACCCATTATAAATATGTAATAGGTTTCTGGTATAACGTCAAAATTCTTTGAATATTTGTCTCTAATGGTTTGATTGCCATTGATTGGCTGGTGTGATCAAATGAAGATGGCCACCAGTAAATACTTCCTGACTGTTAGAAAGGCATGTTAATTTTCTTGATGAGCAAAACATGGTTTTTGTACCTTTCTTGGTTTTGATATCATCATTATAATTAGACCCATAGTAAAAAATGAGTAATTATCCACGACATAGACAGGCAATTATTCATATCATACATGGACACTATTGGACAGTGTACATAAAATATCAATAGATTAGATACTGATCATTGCCATCATAGACACTAATCCACCAGTCCCTTTGGGACTTTGATTTGTATTTTAAATTTATTTTGACTCAAGTTCTTACATATATTGAGATTCTGCAGCCCTTTTCACAAAAAATCTTACGATAAAAATTAGTCGTAAGTCTTTAACATTTCATATGACTTACGATTAAAATTTATCGTAAGATATTTTGTGAAAAGGGCTGCAGATTTAATTTTTCAGCTTAAAGTTTAATATTAGAGTACCAGGAATTCTCTGGTAGAACATTTCCACTAAGATATTCACTGTAAGCACTATTCAACAATTTTGAAGATGAATTTTCAAGGCGATGCCAGTACATAAACATAAATGTGATAATATCAATATATAACGGAAATCTGCCCAGCTCTGACAGAACACCAACATTTGTACAGTTTTTTGATACACCTAGAATATATTTACAAAATTTTATATTCAACTTTTCATGGTCCCATTCTTTAAATATCTCATATAATGGCATGGACTTTTTTTGATGTTATATGTAAAACACCACAGTTTTCACAACCATATAAAAGGATTAGTTTTATAGTGTGGTCAAAAATATGTAGCAGGGTCTTAAGAGATGGTGATGCAGACTTGATACTTTTATAAAATTTAAAGCTGGCTTTAAGAGCCTTGTTGTATAGATCTTTCCTAGCCTCATGGAATTTACCACTGTTCCTAGATACTTATATAATTTAACACATTCTATATTATCTTTGTTGATAAAAAATGTTTCTGTAAGTAAACGGCCATTTTTGTTAAAAATGATTACTTTTGTTTTGTTTGTGTTTATTTCTAGGCACCAATCTTTACAGTAGTCAGCTAAAATATTAAGTTTTTCTTGTAGGCCTTTTTTAGAATTTGAAAATAACACTAAATCATCTGCATAAAGTAAACATGGAATGTTTCTATTATCTAATTCTAAAGACTCTGTTTTGTCCAGTAGAACTGTTGGTAGTTCATTTATAAATATATTAAACAGACTTGGACTTTAAACATCCACTTGACGGACCCCAACTTTGGAACTAAAAAAGCTAGTAATTTTTTTATCTACTTTTACACATAGTTTGTCACTTTGATACATAGTTTGTCACTTTGTACACTTTGTACAAACATTACATGTCACTTTGTGGCGATTCTCCTAGAAAGGAGGTCAAGATAGCAGCATAC